>BQKN01065926.1:33023-62469 GCA_022839385.1 Asparagus kiusianus | reverse complement strand
GACTGGGGCCACCTCATCTATGATCACAATGCTTACTATTACCCCATAGTAATTTTCACACCATTTAGTTCTGACAGACATGGAGTCTGGTAGCAATATTAAAATCTACACCCATATATTGCAAACCTAGTATAGGCGAAGAAAACTATATCCGAGCTCGCATGAGGTTGTTATCAACATTA
Source organism: Asparagus kiusianus (assembly GCA_022839385.1). Lineage (NCBI taxonomy): Eukaryota > Viridiplantae > Streptophyta > Magnoliopsida > Asparagales > Asparagaceae > Asparagus > Asparagus kiusianus. The sequence goes on along the minus strand of BQKN01065926.1, from coordinate 62,287 downwards.
GGAAGATGAAGAAAAGTCTTATAGATCACATTGAAGATATATTTTCTAAGTGTTTGCAAGTTTCAAAAACAAAGATCATATACTAGATTGAAATGTAAAGAAAAGAATCTATGGAGTGTATTCAGAAGTCAGAACTATAGGTTGCATGTCCTTCAGTCCTTGCAGGAAGTTCTTACCTTACTCGACAAGGTTGGAAGACCAGATTCCTCCCCAACAAGTTCTCCATTCCTCCAGAATGACAGCTTAGCTCGAGGCAGAAGTAAACCAGGGTCTGTGCACTTGCATCGCAAATTAGGTCCGACCTTCTCTACAACTTGAAATGTTGCCATCCCACCATCTATTACGAGTTCATCACCCACAATGGTACCTACCAAACAAGAATTTAGGTGAAAGAAATAAAATGGTGAAAGCAAATAAATTAATGCTCTGACAAAACCGTGAAATGTAATTTATTTAATACCTTCTGAAAATCCTTCAAAATTCACTTGGACTGTCAACGGGCGAGAACCTTTGAACTTTTCAGTAGTAAATAACCACATTGAGCCCTCCTGCATGGACCAATGATAAAGGGAATAGAATGAAAATCATGATCCAGGTATAGCACATGTAAAAATTGCTTTATCAAATATGTTTTGCCCCCTCCATACTCTCAACTGGAAGAATCTCAACAAATGCTTAAAAGGATATAACCCACAATTATTAAAGTTCAATATGACAAAATTCAGCTCATGTGTTTAAATGTGATAAGGTTGACACTTCACGACGTAGTTTTTAGAAAAGGGTTTCCATTATTTTGTTATTTGAAGAATTTCAGGGTCAACTACATGATTATTTTTTCCATTCTGTAGAAGAGTTCCTATGGTTAGTAAAGGTAATCTTAGAAATCAATCTTTGGCAATTAAGTTCTTTATCTTGTTTTCTTCATATGGTATCACACTTATACAAGCTTATTCTCAATGCAAATGAGAAAAATCATTGTTCCAGCTTAGTGTTGCATAGTTCCAGTCTCTCTTCATTGTTTCAATATTGGTTTTCCCAATTTCCAAACTTTCTTTTCTTTTTACACTGCCAGAAGTTCTTTACCTCCACATTTTGCTTTTGCTTTCTTTAGCACATTTAACCACAAGATCATTCATCTTTAAAGTTTAAACATATATTCAATAAGCAGTCTAATTAGAAAATGTCTCCCTCAACCAAGAACGAAATATTTAAATTTAACAAAAATCTGTACGTAACAAGCTATCAAAATTCACTACTTGCTCATTAAATCAGCCACATCTACCAAATCAATAGGCTCAAAAACAAGGGGACAATGACAAATTACCTCGGCTTTGACAGTTAAATCACTCCCGTGATCGATCACATGCATCTGGCTCCCCTCAGTATCAACCATCACCGAAACACAAAACCTCCTCTCTCGATTCAACCTCTTAACAGCCCTAATCACCTCCCGATGCCACTCCCTCGTGTTATGACACATGTTCAACCTCACCACATTCATTCCCGCCATGGCCAGCCTCTCGAGCTCCTCTCCGGAGCAGCAAGCGGGGCCCACAGTACAGACCAGCTTCGTCTTCCTCAGCCCCATGAAACCCTTCCTTTGCAGCTCCAGCTCCGTAACCGCATCGAATCCGATCGAATCCTGATGCGATTGAAGCGAGGATCGAAATGGGGAGGGAGTCCTAACCCTAACCCTAGGGTTTGAGTAGCGAGGGTGGGTTGCAGGAGGGAGATGGAGACTGGGGGAGAGGAGGGGGGAGATTGAGATGGCCATTGATTTTGGGGGTTTTGAGAGGTGAGGTTAGGGTTTGGGATTTGAGAGAGTGAGGGTTTTGATGAGTCCATGCCGAGAGAGGACGGAGAGATCGAGGACCGGACTTCGTTTTGATCGATTCGACGAGTGTTAATGGGGTCAGTGGTCGGTCATTTTGGAGGGAAGAAACGGTTTGTTAACGGGTCGGATCTTGAGGTTGAGTGTTTCTCAGAACACCCCTAACTTTCAAAATATCACAAAACCCTCCCTATGTTTTGAGGTTCTTAGAAAACTCCCTTAAACTTTCAGCAATTTTTTAAAAAATCATCCTCCTGGTGTTAACTGCAGTTGTCAATAGGGCGGGTAAAATTATGCAAGAGGAATGTTCGCTAGTGAAAATTGTGGTTCATGCTTCTAAGAGGTTCTCAGAATATGTTGAAAGTTGAAGGGGGGTTTCTAATGATCCCAAAAACTAAAGTTTTGCGACATTTGAAAATAAGAGGGGGTTATCAGCGTGCGTGCGTGCGTGGGTGGGGGGTGGGTTAGTTGATTTGACCCTTACTTTTAGTTACTATTGTGAACTCCAGTTATAAAGGCACGTGTTAAGAATTATTATATGCTTCCTATCTTTATCATCATAGATAGGTGGATAAGATTAATATTTGTTTCATTTTATTTTACCTAAAATTAATAATTCTAATCATTTACATGCAACAAGTTAATATATTTCAATAAAATAAAACAAAATATTAGCTTCCTTTATAATAGGGGAAGTATTTGGGAATTATTTAATGGACAAATTTTCAAAATCAACCTTTCTGGCAATTTTAATAGCAAAATCGACCTCATATGTCATTATTCAGCAAAACCGACCTTTTCGCCACAAACCCACTTACGAATCTAATAAGTCACACCACAGTCTCGACTACAAATCCAAAAACCATCTATTGTCCCGAAATACATTTGTAATGTACATATTAAAATAGGATTGTAATTTATATAACAATAACGATTAGCTTACATACATCCAAGAACTCTTCTCCTCCTCCTTTGTCTTCGGCCTCCTCCATCCCGACCTTCAATGAGTTCATTATCCGGTTGTGTTTATGGTTGTGACGGTCCAGCTCTGTCGTCAACACATTGGGAAGACCCAGCTTCATTGTTGTTTCTGCGTCGTCCTCGTCTTTGTCGTGGTTGACGTGTGTATACTAATTGCGCTACCTTTCGTCCATCATGAAGGTCTTCATGAGCTCGATGTAAGGCTTGGTGAAGCCTCTGCATTATCGTCTGATATATTGATGCATGTTTTTGTGTTTCGGGATATGTACCTGCGAGAGATAATTCAAAAAAATCCGAAATGCAAAAATTACTTTAAAATTCAAATTACAATATGTAAATTTTATATTTAATTCTACATTACCTGCTCGAGCCAATTCCAAGCCACGATTTGCAATGGTTTGAATATCATCTATTGCTGATACCTGCAAATTTTTTAAAAAACACAATTTAGCAATATTGAAAAATACTAATAAAAATGAACTTAAAATAAATTTGAAAATACTTATTAATTCTCTCTCATCTATACCCCGAGGCACATATCCTCTTTGCAACTCAACTGGGGATGTGGTCGCATGGAGTATCCATCTTCTGGTTATCCTCCAATACCAAGTGTAGTAATCTGATTCCTGGGGAGTTGGCTCAATTTGCTCAACAATACAAAAATGTCTATCATTCCATCTATGTATATAATTTTGATGCTCAGCTTCCCAGTCCTTTTGTTGGCCTCCTTTCTTCGCCTTCCTCTCTATTTTTTCAACAAATTGCGAAACATGTTGTGCAACCAAATTGTTGAAGCACGCGGTCCGGTACATGCATTTCTACTATCTCGAAACATATTAGAGGAACTCTGGCTCTCCATATAACTGGGTATTCTGTGCATATCGGGGGTAGATGATTGAGAAATGGGGTGTAGGGCTCTCATTCCATCTACAGAGTATTACATATAATTGTTACATATCATTAAAATGAAAGTTGATATATAGAAGAAAAAAACGCATTTTTATAGAAAGATACTTGAAAAATCTTCATGCGATCAAGCGCATTTCGGTAGAAATCTAATTGTTTAGCCGGGGTCTCGTCAAAATATTTTTGGACATTCCATCTGTGTTAGTTTCAAAATTCAGTACCAAAATAATAACTACAATTATATTTACTATGCTAAAAAATATAATACCTGCATCCCAGTGGAATTTGTCTGTCTAATTGTAAATTCACGCATAGTCTCGGCTTCAAATGTAGTCTCTCCCATGCCCATACTTGCAGTAAGCTGAGACACCCTTTAAAGTCACTATTTTTCATGAATGTAACCTTGGACATCTCTCTATATAGGTACGCCAAAACCGCACTACCCCACGATAACGCACCACACGTGTCCAAGTCTCCGATAAGTGGTAACCACCTAGCATTTTCACAACATTTCAAGTTATCAAAATAATCTAATTCAACAGGCATAATTGTAAATACTAATAAAAATGATATCTGTCATGCACTTTATCTTTACTCGAATCTGAAAATAATATTAAACCGATCATGTGCATAATGTATGCACATGCATGTTGCTCAATCAATATTGGTGGCGCATCAAAAGGCAACGGTACCGAGAAGGTCTCTTTTAGCCACTTCAATTTAATATTTCCTCCAGGCATTGACTCTGGAGCTACACCTAACAACTCCTCACACTTGTCCGGCCAAAAATGTCTATCATTGCCGGTAACGCAAGGACCATCTATGCGGAGACCAAGTATCGTAGCTACATCCTGTAGCGTAATAGTAGACTCTCCTATTCGGAAGTGGAAAGTGTTGGACTCCGACCTCCACCTATCTATCAAAGCGGTGAGTAGGGGCCAATCGAGTCTCATCCAACGAACCTTTGAACATGTCAAGAAGCCGGCCCGTCCTACAGCTGCTATTATGCGATCATCCTCTAGATGCCAATGGCTATGACCGAGGCTATGATCAACCACAACAATATCCAAGCCTCTCTGTAAAGCAAATGAATATATAAGAATACAATATTATAAGAATGCAATATTGAAATTATAACAAACTTAGTTACCTCTGTAAAGGATATAACATGTGAATGGTGTCGAGGCTGGTCATATAGGACCTCATCACTAACCGGTCCAGGCTGCATGGTGTATATACCTGCACATACAATTATAACATATCAATAACCGATCCACGACTAATTACATTTTCTATATTAAAATAAATCACAATTTGAATATGCCAACTATTACCAATTAATTGCTATCTATTGGGTCTAGCTAGACAACGAGGTCGAGTATGTCCCGATTGTTTGCAAAGACTACATTTTTTATGCTTGACAATTCCTTCTCGTCCTTGATCCAAAGTTCCCCTAATTCGCACAGATCGTGATCGACCTGCTTGTCTCTTGTATTGAGGTGGAATTAGTCGTGGTCCAGTATATTCGGGCCAATACCGACTATCATTGGGTGGATGAAAACTCTCACTGTATGTCTTTCGGTAATGAATTGTTGAATATCATGGTGAACAATACCGATTATATGGAATTCTCGCACCACCCGGCTGATTGGAAGAAGCCGCAAGAACATGTGCACAAGGTATTTTTTGGAGTTGTGGTATGTTACATGTGCAAGTGCAATCAACATCAAACAGTTTAATAGTGTAGATACCGTCATAATCCTGTACCTGCCATTCATTATCATTGAATACAGTAATTTGACATAATCTTGCCGCCTCAATTCTTCTATGCAAAATAGACTCATTCTTTGGTGTGTAACGTGTTGTCCAGTCTACGCCATCCTCACGCCTTTTGTTGAAATATGAGTTTAACCTATAAAACGTTCTCGCAACCAATGATTGTATTGACATAGCTCGTGCTCCTTTAAGAATGTCGTTAAAGCTCTCGGAGCAATTAGTTGTCATCATGCAAAACCACACACCCTTATCCTTACATAATGCCCATCGATCCTCGAATTGAGGCTTCAAGTTATGTTCAATCCAATTATGTGCATCTAATGATAAAGACTTGATTTTCTCTCTACAATGTTCATACACTAATGTATCAGTTGCACACCCAGCTTGCCACAAAAGATTTTGTAAATTAATCTCACCGTGCTTTTTCTTGAAATTATCTCTTATATGCCTTAAACAATATCGATGGTGATGTGGTGCACCAAAACCCTCATGTAATGCCCTTATAATTCCTTTCATCCTACCCGAGATAAAAGTAATTAATCTGGGCGCACGGACACTAGGAATCCACTTGTATATAAGTTTAAAGAACCACTTCCAACTAGAAGTATCCTCTACCTCCACAACTGCAAATGCTAGAGGAAATAAACCGCCATTTGCATCTATACCGGTCGCCACAAAAAGCACGCCTTTGTACTTGCCATATAGATGTGTACCGTTAATGCTCAATAACGGACGACAAAAAGTAAAACCCTTAATAGTCAGACCAAATGCCCAAAATACTCGAGTGAACCTCTCCATCCCCAGTGTAATATCTTTAGACAATATTTCATATTCAGTACCCAAATTATTTCGCTTGATAGCTTCAAGATACTGTGGAAGTAATTCATAAGATTTTTCCTAATCTCCAAATATTTTTGATAGCACTTTCCTCCTTGCATCATATACCGTATATTTAGATATCTTAATGCCCCGCATATCATATACCCTTTGAAATATCTGACTTGCATTTAGATCAAGTTCAGCTCTAACTTCAGGCATAATTAGCTTACATATATAAAAGGAAGATATAGAATAATGATCGACATAATTAGCTTACATGTATGAAGCTTGCAATATCTAGATATTATAAATTGCCCATTTGATGATTTCCTCATAGCTGCATTTAGTAACCAAGGACATTTCCTGTTTCTCTCATCTTGCTCATTTGCATGCTCTACTTCATTCTTCTCGTTGAAATAACATTTTACATAGTAGTGTGTTGCATTATTTTTTATAGGCTTGAATTTGACCCGATTTTTGATAGACCATTCTTGAACCGCAAAGATCAATGCTTCCTTGCTCTCGAATAGGTCTCCTTTTTTAAAAGTGAAGTCCTCGGGCTGTTGAAGATTTGGACCAACATCAACAAATTCAGTTTGCGAAGTATTTATCCAATCTTCATTATGAAACTCGTCGGGCAATGGATCTCAGCTTCCACATAATCATTGTTAACATTAAATTGTTCCATCCAACGAGAATCATCATCGATTCCAACTGCCACATGCATGCTATCAATTTGCACGCCTTCTTCTTCAATATCTTCTGAGTCATTATTTGCTTCTTCTTCTATAATTGATCCCACCGGTAGATCACCCGTAATATAGCCCGAAGCGTCATTAAATATAGTACTTGATGTCTCACCAAGAGAATGCCCACTTAAATGTTGATGCGGAAACCACGTCTCTTGACTTGGAGATGTCATAAAACCACTAGACTCATTGTCTCAGTCAAGCATCCGAGAAAACTCTCCTTGATGTCGTGCAACTTAGGCAAATTCTTGAATCAGATACTTCTCAATGAACAACTTAATTAACACTTACTTCTCCACTAATTGTTTCATGTCATTCAATTCCTCATCGTCGGTAATCGCCACAACAATAGTTCTACTCTCATTTATCGGACAATTGAAGAGCACTTTAATTGCATACTCTGCTTTATTAATTTTCGTAACTCTGTGAATTTCATTCATCATTCCAACAAAATTGAATGACTTAGATAGTATAAACATTTTCCTAGAATCTCCATCATACATCGGCATACTATTTAATCCGACGCCGAGGCTCCCATTGAAGAAGCAAATAATGGGTATAGAGTTTGTCATCAAAACTGAAAATCAACAGTCCATCATATGTATATAATCTATTATAACTGGAAATATTAATCTTAATTTAAAGTCAAATTTAAAACCCTAATCTCAACTGCAAAGCAGATAATGGCTAAAAACCAAATCCCAAATCACATTATTCATGTCTAAACCCTAATCATGGTTAAACTCTAATCCCATTGATTCTTGATTAAAAAAACAACCATTTGATTACATTTTCAAGAACGGAGACTAAAAACTCCAGCAATCATCACCTTATAATTCAATTCATTAAAAACCCAAAGACCGATTCATGGCAGTCAACTACAAAATCAAGGTTTTGCACTAATCAAATAAGTTTACTCGATAAAATGAATCAAATTTAGTAAGAACCCTATGAAATTTACCGAAATACGAAGGAAACGGGTGAAGGAAACGGGTGAAGAAATGTTGCAATCCCAAATCTCAACTAAAACCCTAATCCCAAATCTCAACTAAAACCCTAATCTCAAATGTCAACTAAATCCCTATTCCCACATCTCAAATAAAAAGCAAAAAACCCTAATCACATGCCACAATACTCATGGTTCAAATATAATCCCAAATCTCAACTCGTCAAGCAAATTTCATGGCTAAAAAAAAAATTAAAAACAAAAAAACAACGACGTTACCTTGGTCGGAGCTTGCTTGGTCGGATCTTTAGACGAGACGGAGCTTGCTTGGTCAGCGGCAGGGGTCGGCGACGTCGAGATAACGACGAGAGAGTGGAGGGGTCAAGAGAGATGGTAAGGGTTGAGGGATTGACGGGTGAAAAAATAAGGTAAGGGGTTGAAGGGAGTCACGGGTGAAGGAAATGAGGAAAGGAGGGGGCCACGGGTAAAATAATGCATTGCACGGGACTGCTAGTCCCGTGCATTTCAAAACTTGGTTGAAATACACAGGGCTAGCAGTCCCGTGTATTTCGTAAAAATTACCCAGCAGCAAAACCGATCCTTTTCTTCTGAAAAGGATCGGTTTTGCTGAATAATGACATATGAGGTCGATTTTGCTATTTAAAATGCCAAAAAGGTTGATTTTAAAAATTTGTCCTTAGTTAATGCTTTTTAAGGTGTCCCTTGAGGGCACACAATTAGAAAAGCCCTTGTTCTTCTTACTTATTTGAGGAGTCATCGTCTTCCCAAATGCATGGTATGCTTACTTTTGTATAATCTACTGACTAGTATTTACATGTTAAAATCATGAAACACAAGGTTATAGGTTCTTTTTTTTTAATAACGTTCATTATAACAAGACTTTCTCTAAATTTTGTATTTACATCTCATTTGTTTGTAATTATTAAGCAATAGCTTACGTTCCTATTACCTTGTTTCAATTTCATGATTTTTACATGTAAATACTAAAGCGTAGATTTTAGAAAAGTAAGTGTACCATGCGTATGGGGAGATGATGATTCACTCCTTTTAGGCAAAATAAGCAACAAAAGCCAAGAAAAATTATAAAAGTATTACCGGTTGGTTCTAACTAGTTGTTATCTCTTCCTAATTTATTTTGATAGATATAAGCAAGCAAAATAATCCAATATACGATGTAGTAAGACTTGGCTCATTTACAAATTCAAACTTTTATTGAAATCTCCTTGACAATATTACCGAGTTTTGTTTCCAAAATAATTGTGGTGAAGGATTGCAGACTTTCAATTTTTCAAAAAAATCGTTTGAAGTTAGGAAAATCTTTTGAAGTCGAACAGAGGGGAGAAGGATAATATCTTTGCTGATCACCTTCTAAAGCTTTAGATCATGGTAGTTGCTAAAAAAATACACTTGCTTATGTTGCGGGCCGTGTGGAAGCGTGCTCGACAACCAAACTAGTCGGTAAGCGATGAGAGAAGTGAACTAAACCAAACACGAGTGCAATTCACCAAAATACGACACAAATCAAACTAAACACATAGATTTACGTAGTTTGGCAATTGACTACGTCCACGGGGAGAGTATGAGGAGATTTCACTATATGGAGGAGAAATACAACGGGTTACAACTCACAAAATCACTCAAATATAACCCTAACCGAAGCTCTCAACTCCCTCACAATATCTCCCTCTCGAAGTGCTCAAAAGACTCAATAATCTCTCATTTAGAAACCCTAGAAATCGCGTTTCAATTTATATCAAAACACCGTCCAAAACCAACTGGGAAAACAAACGGCCCAAATACCCACTTTGCAGTCGACCGACTGTGCTTATTCGGTCGATTGGACAGAGACCCGAAACTGCACCCTATAATGTGCACAAGATCGGTCGACCGGTCACACCCCATCGGTCGACCGGTCACACCCCATCGGTCGACCGACCTGCAAATCTTGTAAAACCAACTTTTTGACAATTGCGTCGGTCGACCGGCCTTGCTCCTTCGGTCGATCGACTCGAGGATCCCTGTAGCTGCTTCTCAGCTTCGATCGATCGTTTGTTTTCTACAGCTTATTCCTTTTTTGTTTTTTAATTATCAATTAAGAGTTAGCACAGAGATATTCATTTTCTCATTTCAGTATCCGGGTATTTTGGTTGATACCAACTGTGACGCCCCTGGTTTCACTTAAGGTTGCAGTCCAATATGAATCCAGAGATATCAAACCTGCCATGCACCCACACTGTGCATAAACACGTTTCACCAATCACAGTAATATCCTCTAGTGGAATCAAATAAAAGTGTAGGTATAAAACATGCAATATATGGAAATGAATGCAATAGACATGATATAGAAAAGATATCTTATAAATAAAAAGAATCATGTCTTAACTATAACACATCTAATAACTGAAATAATGAGAATGTCAACATGAATCAACTAGAATCGTACTAAGGCACACCGCCTTTATAATATGAGAATGAAACTCTAATGTCTGAATAAATAAAAATCTACTGTGGAGTCTCTAAAACTCATGTGACGGCATGTAAGAACTCTGTCATCCTACGACTCTCCATACCTCTGTATCGCCTGAAAGAACAACAACAAGAGCGTCAGAGCGCTACAACAAGATTACCTGCATTCGCCCCCAGGGGAAGAGCTATTAGGTGGAGTGAAGGCTCTATCTATTAAGCATAGTCTACTTAGATCATTTTTCCCCGTATCTAAGTGGAAGTAACATTTAGAAACCTACAACACGAGACGTAGTACGTCGAGCGAAATAATCCAAACAAGGAAACATCATGTATATATCATATATCTCAAATTGTAGATGCCTAAACATTAATACCAATCTAGAGATAAACAATCTAAATGAAATCGATAATTAGAAATCGACAACACGAGACGTAGTACGTCAAGCAAAATAATCCGAACAAGGAAATCCTCATGTACGTACCATATGTCTCAAATTGTGAATCACTAATCATTGACCTCAAACTAAGAAATAAAGAAAGTAGTAAAGAAAATAAAGATATTAATACATCATATTTATAATATCTTCCACTATCATTGGAAGATAGAATAAATACCAACATATAATCCTGTATACTTTCAAGAGCAAAGTATCTCAATATTATATCTCAATGATGAGTCTTATGTATAACTGGCATCCGTCATGGACTCAGGCTATCAAAAATCGTCACCATGCAAATCCATGCAAGTTATGATTCATCGTAGTATCATGCGGGACAGACTACCAAGTCGCCATCCTAACTGTATACTCAGCTCATTAGTCGCATCGCAACTCAGTACGTAACATGAGTGCGGGACGGACTACCAAATAGACATCCTAGAAATACGGCTCACGAGCCTCATCGCACCCTAGTACGGGACGGGCTGCTAGATCAAGCCTCCAAAAATCTGACTCAATGGCCTGTACAATAAGTATATCGACGTACTACCCCACGTAGTACTAAACTGTGAATAAACAACCTCTAGTTCAATATAATCGGATCAAAACTCATCATAATCCTCTTCGGGATAATCATGTGTGTGCAACAACACAGTACTTGTGTATTCGAGAATAAACGTGTATAAAAGTATAGCTCGAATCCCTCGAACGCGTCTCAAAACAGTGCAAAAACAAAGTGAAAACAATCTGGAAATCTACCCATAAGTCGACTTATGGCAAGTCGACTTATAAGTCGACTTATGGCAAGTCGACTTATAAGTCGACTTAGTAGACTTCCAGTTTTTTGTTTCGATGTTTTCTATGGCGTTTCTCAAACAAAACTCATTCTAATCAACATGGATCATAGGAAACATATTATAAACATCCAAAACTAATTAACAGAGGTCATATCACATGGTTTAACACTTGTATTTAAAAGAATTAGGGTTAACTACATGATTATTCAAGATTTTCAATATTGACATGAAATATTACATAACTATCATAACATGATTAATTTTTTGACAAAGGGTAGAAGCATAAAAATTCATTTAAACATGATTAGACTAATTAGGAAACACTGTCCTAAGGTTTAAACATGATTAATTAACATAAAAATATAATTAAACATCAAACTAGGGTTTACACATGAATTAAGCATGTTTAAAATATTAAAAACGAAATTAAATGAAACCCTAATGATCATGATCATGATTCTATCATAAACAGCAAGGAAAAGTTACTGATCTAGCATTTAACTGAGTTTCAACATCAAAAATCTAACTTTTAACGTCATAAGTTAAGATTAAACATGAAAGCATATAATAAACATCATATTAATCAACTAAAACTAGTTATTTAACTATGGGGATGAGTCTAGACGAAGATAATCTTACCTCAAGTTGCTGTTGAATTTCCCCAACACGCGTGCAAGGTCTCTTCTCCGATAAAAGCCCACGATCTCTCTCCCTCTGCTCGTTATCGCGTCTCAAACTCATTGCGGAACACAAAAAACAAAAACTAGGGTTTAGGGGGAGAGGGTGGCTGTGATCTTACGTGAAAAGAGCAGCAAATTAGGGTTCGAACGAGTATATATAAGTATGGGACCGAAACAAAATAGATATGATCCGAAACCTGGAAAATTATGAAAAACAGCTCGTAAGATGACTTATAAGTCGACTTGGGGTGAGTCGACTTATAAGTCGGCTTATCAAGGAAAAATCTGTTTGTGTATATCTTTGTTGTTTTGGCTGTAACTTTCACACCCGAACTCAGAATGAGGTGATTTAAGATGCGTTAGAAAGCTGTTGAAGAGACCTACAACTTTTGTTTTTTTGAGTTTTCCCAGATTAGAACTGTATCTGTGTATAAAATATAAATACTCTTAACTGATCGTTTTTCCAGATTCAGGCTCTTACACGTCGTGTATGATTTCACTCCCAAATTCATATATATACATTGAATTAATCTCAAATCAATTTCTAGCATACTCAAACATTAAAATTATTTATCACCATATAACATATTTATTATTATTTATCACATAATATTCAAATTCACGGGGTTTTATATTCTTCCCCCCTTAAAAGAATTTCATCCCCGAAATTCCGCAAGCGTTTCTTAGGGACTAATAATATGAGAAAAGTACTAAGAGGGGATAATCCAGACAAGGAAACCCTCCCGTACACATCTGTGTGCCATTAATCTCTAATATGAAAACATATTAGTATCAACATTTAACAATCTAGAATGCCAATATTCCCACTCACCCCTAACTAAACGGAACTAGTACGTCAGGCGAAAAATCCAAACAAGGAACCCCCCGTATATATACCATGTGTTCCGAATGATTAGGAGCTAAGTGTCAATATCCCCATTCCAGCGTTAAATGTAGATCTAAATATATAGATAATATACTAAATCAAAGCAATCAATCCACCTGCTCTAACAGATGTGGGTAGTCGCGATACATAACATCTCCGCGCTCCTGAGAATCCTCCTCGATATATATACTTAACAGTCTAGAATGCAAATACTCCCACTTAACTCCTAACTAATCGGAACAAGTACGTCGGGCAAAAAATCCAAACAAGGAATATTTATCTATACATAACCTTGAACTTTATTTATCTCACATAACCTCTTGAACCCTAGGTGAAGAAATAGCGAGAGAGAGTGCAGGAAAACAACTGAAGAAACAGCCAGGTAGACTGGCGGTCGACCGCGAACGTGCACGAAGGCCAGCAGGATTCGGAGCTGAAGGCGATCGACCGTGACGGTCGACTGTGAGGACCCTGTAGGCGATTATCTCTCGGGAAATCAGTTCGGTCGACCGTTGCGGTCGACCGCGAGTTTGACTGTAGGATTTGGTTCTCTGTCGGGGGTGTTCAATCGATCGCGAGCTTCGTGCGGTCGACCGCGAGACCTGCGCGGTCGACCGCACGGTCGACCGCGGATGCAGTTTGGAATGGGCTTTGGTTTTTAACCCAGTTCGTTTCTGAGTTGATATATAACCCTAAACCTAATTAATTAGGGTTAAGCAAGGATGATTTTGAGCAGTCTTTGAGAGAGGATTGTTGCATACAATTGTGGGAGATTTGTAAGAGATCTCGAGCTTTGTTTTAGGGTTTGATCGGTGAGATTTGTAACTCTATTTGTATTCTCTTGATTTCTAATAGTAAGAACTCCCCCCTCCTTGTCCCGTGGACATAGGCAACTTGCCGAACCACGTAAATCGTTTGTTCTTGCTGTGGTTGTGATTTGCTTATTGGTTGTGATTTATCTCGAGTTATTATTGTATCACTCTGAGAAGCTTCCACCGCGCACAACAATTGGTATCAGAGCTAGATCGACAACATGGGAGAAGCACGCACATCAGGTTCGTCTCTTACGAAGGCGATACAAAGTCTGAGCATCAATAACACAAAGATTGATGTTCCGAAGTTCGATGGTAAGATCAATTTCGGATTGTGGAGGTATCAAGTGATGGACGCCTTGGATGCATAAAATTCGGAGGAGACTCTTGAGTTAAAAGAGAAACCCGTTGCCATGGAGAACAAGGTTTGGAGGAAGATGAACAGTAAAGATTGTGGTGTTATTAGGTCATACTTGACGCCGAATCTTATTTATGATGTTATGAACGAGACATCAGCGAAGAAGATGTGGGAAACACTCAATGAGAAGTATCTTACGAAAAGCATTGAGAATCGGCTTCACTTGAAGAAGATGTTTTACCAGTTCAAGATGAAGAGGGGAGTTTCCATCATGGAGCATGTCAACAATTTCACGAAGTTACTTTCAGACATGACCAATGTTGATATCATGGTTGAGGATGAAGACAAGGGGATGCTACTTTTGTGTTCGTTGCCCGAGGATGATTATGGTACTTTTGTCCTAACTATGATTAATGGAAGAACTATTGTTAGTTACAAGGAGGTGACCTCAGCGTTGGTAAATTATGAGTTGAGGAAAAGTGTCGATGAACCCTCCGAGAAGGCATCAGGAGATGCATTAGTAGTTCATGGCCGTGGTTCAAACCGAAGCAGGAGATCGCAGTCTAGAGGTGCACATCATGGGATTCGTAGGAATCAGTGTGCCTTTTGTAAAGAGGATGGACATTGGAAAGCTGAATGCCCAAAGATAGATAGAGCCGGGAAGAATAAGGAGAAAGTTGTACAAGCTTCAGAGGTGAATGTTATTAAGTCTAGTGGCAACGATTCGGATTCTTCAGGCTATTCGTTATCCGCACTGCCGTTAGTTTGTGATGTCGACTCTACAGAGTGGATGTTGGATTCAGGTGTTTCTTATCACGTTTGCCCTAGGAGGGATTGGTTCTCCAGCTTTAAGAAGTTGGAAAGAGATGATGTTGTGCTCATGGATAATTGACATGCATGCTCTATTGGTGGTATTGGTACTATTCGGATTAGGATGAGTGACGAGATGATGTGAGAGTTGGATGATGTGAGGTTCGTTCCGCAGTTGAAGAATAACATTATTTTACTTAGAGCTTTGGAGGCAGCAGGCTATAGGGTGACCTTGGTGGATACACGCTTGAAGGTCACATTAGGATCCATGATTGTGATGAAGGGCGTCAGAAGGAAAAATTTGTATTATTTGCTCGGAAGCACGACGATTGATAGGGAGCTGACAACTTCATCAGATTCGGCTAGACTGTGGCGTTGTTTGATGTTGGGTTATTTGGTTGGTAATGCCGTGCATAGGTTGTTTAGGAGTGCTTTGACCTGCAGTTTGAAGTCCTGTGAACCCAATGGTATGAGCAAAAAGACCGAGGTGGAGTTTGGCACTTCTATCCATCATTCGAGGGGTCTTCTGAGGGGTGTTCATTTAGACATTCGGGGGCCTTCCAAGGGAGCGTCATTGAGAGGTAATAAGAATGTGGTTTTCACAGTTGGGGATTGCTCTAGGCATTGGTGGGTTATAACTAAGTCCCGTTGGTGTGAAGTCCTAGAAGCCCGCAACAGATGGAGGAAGTGTGTTGGTAGAAAGGTAACCCGACGTTCTGATTATGGTAGGGGTTCTTTCTTGCGTTTGTGCCGAGCTCACGGTAATAGGAGACACTTCATTGATGTGGAAATTTTGAGGTGACGAGGCGAGATGGCAGATTTGGGGAGCTATTCCTTACTAGAGGAGGATCGACGTTTGATGTCGAGCATTGGCATTAGTGTACAGGCTACGACATATTTGGGCCATCTTATGTATAGGTTACCGACTGCTGCATGTAGAGATATAGGATCTGGTGGAGCTGTTTCAGATTTTGGGTTGTGTCGGATGTTTGGCTACCCAGCACTTGGTCACATCGTGAATGTGAGATTTGATCCGATTGCGCGTTTGGGATTCGGAGGCTCATTTGATTATCGTTTGGAAGCTTCTTATTTTGTTCTGAGCAGGAATGTCACTTTTAACTCTCAGCAGGTGGAGAGTATTGATCAGATCGTTAGGACATCGCAGCAGGTAGAGGGTGATACTACTCCATGTTGGGTGGAGTCTACTCCACATACTCCAGATCATACTGGATCATTTGGGATTCCAGCTGATGTGATGCAGATTGGGAATCATGTTGATTCGGATGCAGTTGATAGGTTAATCGATTCGAGTGTAGCTGATAGATGGAGTCTGGATATGGCCATTGGTTCATCTCAGGTGGAGATGCTTGGATTGTTTCAGTTTGGGGTCATTGGAGGTGTTATCAGCCGTAGACTTGATCGTGATGTTAGAGAAGGGTTGCGAACTCTTCTAGTGGATTGAGGCCTTTGGAGGCTATTTTGGTGAACTACGTTCAGCTTGATTCCTTAGGCAAGAGGATACGTAGGCAGTCTTTCAGATGCAGCCGGTTTGATCTGTTGATTCAGATAGGGGAGATTGCGTTTCAGCTCTAGTTTGTTCCCGGACTTGTTGAAGGACTATTGGATGATTTGGTGTCGGCTCAGTTTTGGTAGAAACATTCGCCGAGGTGGAGAATTGAAGAAATGGCGAGAGAGTACAGGAAAACAGCTGAAGAAACAGCTAGACAGACTGGCGATCGACCGTTGCGGTCGACTGCGAACGTGCATGAAGGCCAGTAGGATCCGGAGCTGAAGGCGGTCGACCGTGACGGTCGACCGTGGGGACCCTGTATGTGATTATCTCTCGGGAAATCAGTTCGGTCGACCGTCGCGGTCGACCACGAGTTTGACTGTAGGATTTGGTTCTTTGTCGGGGGTGTTCGGTCGACCGCGAGCTTCGTGCGGTCGACCGTGAGACCTGCGCGGTCGACCGTCACGGTCGACCGCAGATGAAGTTTGGGCTGGGCTTTGGTTTTTGACCCGGTTCGTTTCTGAGTTGATATATAACCCTAAATCTGATTAATTGGGGTTAAGCAATAATGATTTTGAGCAGTCTTTGAGAGAGGATTGTTGCATCCAATTGTGAAAGATTTGTGAGAGATCTAGAGCTTTGTTTTAGGGTTTGATCAATGAGATTTGTAACTCTATTTATATTCTCTTGATTTCTAATAGTAAGAACTCTCCCCTCCTTGCCCCGTGGACGTAGGCAACTTGCCGAACCACGTAAATTGTTTGTTCTTGCTGTGGTTGTGATTTGCTTATTGGTTGTGGTTTATCTCGAGTTATTGTTGTGTCACTCTAAGAAGCTTCCGCCGCGCACAACAAGGTCGTCTCACATAACCTCTTGAACCCTAGGCTGTCTCACATAACCCCATTGAACTTATCTTATCTTACCTAATCCCGCTATCTGTAATTTGCAAATAACTAAAGGAAAATGAGTATATTGATTATATAATAATAGATGATAAATTTTATAAAGTCTTTACTCAAAGATATTTTAGTTATTTACAAATTACAGGCATGTGGGTTAGGTGAGATAAGCTAAAGTTCAATGGGAGGTTTTACGAGACACCCCATAGTTCAAGAGGGGTTATGTGAGATAAACAAAGTTCAGGGGCGTTGTGTGCACTCCCCCCCCACCCCACCCCACCCCACCCCACCCAAAAAAAAAGTACAATTTTTTTGTTTAATTTAAATTAACCCTTAATTTGGAGTTCTCTACCTCTAGTTCTACTAGTGTTTAAAGACACACCATAGCTAATATCCATGTCTCTCAATTATATATTATAACCACAAAAGAAAAATTTTATAACCATAGCTGATATCCATGTTTCTCTACCTTTGAACATTTTATATAAAAACAACAAAAGATCACAAGTAAAGAGAAATATGAAGAATCAAAAGAAAATTACAAAAGCTCATATCCATGTCTCTCAATTATGTATTAACCAGAGCATGACATAACACCAGGCACAAACAGAGCAAAGCAGGGGTACGCTCCACCCTTCTTTTACAATTTATTCTTGTTTTACATGAAGCACTGGTAACTTGATGTTGAACATATTAACAAGGACGAGTTAATGAAATCTCATTTCTTTAAATTTCGCTGCATGAGATGAAATAAGAGATACTTAATAGACAGACATTACATGAAATTTAATTTCTTCATGGCGACTAATTCTCAGAACAGACAAATAAAAAATCTTACAAAATTCAGAGGGTTTTTTCGCACAAGGTATTAGTATGATATGCCCTAGAGACCAATCATAGAGATAATTGTGTTTAATTTATGTTTATGCAACTTCTATGAATAATCTGCTATTCAGTCCCTTGAATAAATCACTTATTATGGATCATTAAGTATGTGACTTGAACGTGAAACTCTATAATTAGATTGTGATGTTATTCTAAATAGTCCTTGTCTTTTGTCATTGGTTGGGACACTAATGATTTTATAGGCAATATGTGGATTGATTGATGATCATGTTTTGCGGATCATGGATATGAGATATCAAGTAAATCACATGGGTATATGTTAGTGAACATGATATTGGACTGACCCGCAATGAAACGCTGCATGAATTATATGTGTCATCAGTAGGTTTCATACAATGATTATGTTCGGTCTTCTGACCTGAGATTATCACGGTTTCCTACATGAGAATTGTATACTTTGATGTTACCAAACGTTTTCCCTAAACGGTTAATAATAAAGGTCTCAATCAGATATGCTATGAATCATGAAGAGGGATGTGAATGGTCAAGATGGAATTTGTCCCTCTCATATAAATGAGGGTAAGATATCTCTGGGCCCCTCGAAGAAGATAGACTGAGAAAGTGCATGACCATGCCTGATGAGTTGAGAGTCAACTATTGATAAGTCAGTCTAACTTCAGGTGCGAGAAATTAAAGGTTGAACCGTATAAGGTTGACACGCTTCCTGCCTTGAGTTCAATCAAGATATCTAGTGATGAAGAGACCGACATATGTTCATTATGGACTAGGTTTCATCTGAGATGACATTTACATGATTTGGGTAGTCATAATGTCCTGCTAGGGTCCGCTTATGACTTGTGGGCCGAAAAGTGTTGGCTCAATGCCAACATCGTGTAAACCTATTGGGTCGCACACAAGAACATGCTGGAACGTTATTAAGAAAGCCCGCATAAAATCATATAGAGATATGATCAAATGTGAGGCAATCGGGTAATTGGATATGGGTTGATTTGATCAAATCTCGGTCAATCACGTTTGACCCGCATAAATTCGTATAAGATATGATTGAATACGAATTGGATAATGATTGATTTGATCAAATCTCGGTCGATCACGTTTGAAAGAAATAATGACCAGATTCAATGAACCTATCTCCTAGCAATCAAATTGATATGATTAATTACGGTTTATAGATTTGATTTGATTTGATCAGATTGTATTTTGAGAAACCGTATGATTGCCTCGATCTCTTTCCTGTTTCAGAAACTACCTCACAGCCCTATAAAAAGGGGCGTGGGATGAACCTTTGATTATTCAACCGAGTTTCTGAAATCATGTGAGAGAGAGAAAGGTCGCCGTTTTCAAAGTGCTAGCACACTGACGTGCGGAGTTCCAACAAGTTCGTGTGGATACTGGTAGAGGCGTCGCTACAATTGCTGCGCAACATACGCAGTTTTTGTTATTGATCTACACACACTTCAGGTACTTTCTTATCTTGGATCTTCTTCTACATATGGATCTTAGGACGTAGGTGGATAAAAAATTTGATTTTTTTTTCACATGTTAGTCTGCCTATTTTCTTTCACAAGGAAAATGAAGTAGAGAAACAAACCACATGTATATAATGAAGAAGGCACAACTGGGAAAAAGATATTGAAGTAAAAGGCAAGAGGCGCCAAATATGCAACTAATCAAGAAACAGCAAAAGGCTGTTTGTTAACTTCTTAGTACAACATCTAGTAACAAATAAAATGAACCTAAATGATTCGTAGATCTAAGTCAGCAAAAGAAACTAATGAAGAAAAATAGCTAAAGAAACTATTGAAGAAGTCATGGTCAGAAAACATCTTTATGTTAAAGAAATTAAAGAACCATAGCTTCTGTTTGTTTCATGGAGAAATCACCAAGTTTCTAATTCTGCTTGATCGTCTCACTGGAGTCACCACTTCCTCATCTCGACATCCCTGATAAACAAAAGAATATCATCTATAGTCAGTAAACAACTCGAGGTTCTGTTTTAAATACAACATAGAACAAGATAAAAGACTTGCCTTTTTGGCTGATAATTTCTCATAGGTGGTAAAACTTCCATAAGAAATCGAGGAAGATGCTGTAGAGTCTCTCCTCAGCCTACTCTTACTACTTAAATTCTCCTCTTCATCTCTCTTTGAAATGTTATTCCAGCTAGTGCTCATTTCTGAACGAGGGCAAGGCTCACTACTACCTGAAACTGATCCAACCTTTTTAGTTGCTCGTCTTTCCTTTACAACAATGTGAACTTGCTTTTGCTTCATATAAAGAGCAGCCAAGGTTGCAGGAACTGCTGAAAGTGCTAATGCTAATCCGAACATGGTTGCATAATTTGTTGATTTGAGTAGCTCCAGGCCATGTGAGATTTGATAATCTACATTAGATGCTACATTGTTATTGAGAGAACTAGCAGACTTGGTTTGGCCTATGGCATTAACATCATTACCATCTTGTTCATCTCCAATAATTTTAGATTCAGACACAATCTCAGTGTTCTCAATAGTTTCAGTAATTTCTTTTTCCATCCCATAATTCAGAGTATCTGCATCTATCACATCTTCGAACACTTCCCCCATCTCAATTCTTTGAGCATCAAGTTCACTCTCTTTCACATCTTCAGGCACCACTATCTCAATATTATCAGCATCCTCTTGAGTATAAGCCACAGCATCTGCATCTATCACATCTTTGAGCACTTCCCCCATTTCAATGCTTTGAGCATCAAGTTCACTCTCTTTCACATCTTCAGACACCACTATCTCAGCATTATCAGCATCCTCTTTAGTATAAGCCACAATATCTGCATCTATTATGTCTTCGAGAACTTCCCCCATTTCAATTCTTTGAGCATCAAGTTCACTCTCTTTCACATCTTCAGGCACCACTATCTTAGCATTATCAGCATCCTCTTTAGTATAAACCACAATATCTGCATCCATTATGTCTTCAGATACACCGATTTCATTTTCTTTCCCCTCATCAGAAACAGCTTCAGTGTTCTCATCCAAGTCTTTTGCTTCCACCTCTTCTGCATTATATTTTGCACCATCATCATCATCATTTTCTTCTTCTTTAACAAATGCAGACACCTCTGGTTCATTACCATCATAAGACACTTCCACTAAGTTTTCCTTAATAGGTTGCTCAATTTCACTCTTGGGTTTACAGCTGAGATCCAAACCTTCAGTCTCATCTACAGCTAAGGATGACATATTAGCTAGATGATGCAAACTAACATCATCCTTCGTAGGCAAGTTCATTGATGAGAAATAAGCAATTGAATCTGTTGACCAGTGCTTGAACCTACTAACTAGACCATTGAAATGCCCATTATCAACAGCTAAATAATCATTCAGCTGCAAACCCTCAAAGGTTTGAAAAGACGGGGAGTGAATTTTCCGAAGGGAAATGGAAGAAGATATGATGGGCGAATCAGGCAATGGTGCATAACTGCAAGCCATAGCCAAAACCAGAAGAAAAAGGACCAATTTGGATCTCTTAAATGACCAACGTTTAAAGGGTCCAACTTTGTTTCCAGGTTCAGAAACAACAGTTTCATTAACAGACTCTACCTCTTCTACCTTGGATTGAAGCAACTCTTCCTCTGAATCCTTCTCCTTCTCCTCAGTGAGTACAGTCACATCATCATCTTCACTGCTCTCCAAAGAGAAGCTATCCTCTAGCCTCCTCCCATTGTTCACATCAAGAAACTCCTCTTCCCTATTCAGATATTGCTCGATTCGAGGGTTAGGTCTATAATGAAGAAACTGAGGCCTAGGAGATAGATAATTGGTCTTGGGATCATAAGGAGGGAGAGATGGGTCAGCATCTAAAGGAGCAATTGCCTGCAAAGGAGAAGGATTTTGGTGGTTTTTAATTATTGACTCCCCCTTTTTCAGCTGACCAACACTCAAGACTTCTTGAGACCCGAAACCCATTTCGGATTTCGACATGATATCCTCAAACTCAACACCAACCCCCACTTCCTTCATTGAAAACTCAACAGAATCAGAAACTGAGCTTATTACCTCATTCCTCTCTTGAAGAATCTTCTTTCTTGGAGAGGGAGGCACAATGGCTTTTGAAGATGCAGAGATTGTTGGTGCCATGAAATTCCTGGACACCTTTGAAGAAGAGATTGCAGAGGATCTCGACTTCACGTTCTCTTTCTGTTCGAAGGAGGCCCGTGGAGATGAGTTGGGAGTAGAAGGCTTAGAAAGAGAGTTCCTTTGGGGAATTTCTACAAACAAGTAAGCTACAAAAGATCAGATTAAGAAATAAAAGGAAAATTTGTAAATGAAAAAGATGTGTTGAGAGGAATTTGATTACCTTTGCTCTTCCTGAGGTTGTTGCTGATCTCTGGAGTTCTGGGTCGGCTGAGGTTTGGGGAAGGAGATCTAGTTGCCATTGATCTTTGCTCTTCTTTCCTTATTTTGGGGGGATTTTCTGCTTTTTTCCCCCTTTGTTGTGATAGTGGATTTGATTTAGGATTGAGAAGGATAGAATTGAAGAAATTAAAGAGATTGGGATTTCTTGCCCCTTTTAAGTGTAACGGATAGTTTTCTATCCTTTTATTTCGAGAGCTTCTGTTTTTGTTTGAAAAAGTGACCGTTGGGATTTAAAATGCTGTCAGGACAGTGACCGTTTTGGTTTCTTGACCGTTTGCTTTCGCCCATTGGATCCAGGCCCATAAGCAAAAAGCCGAAAAGGAAAGAACGCAAATTTTGAAATAGGCTGCTTTTGGGTCTGTTTGTTGGCTAAGGGCCTGTTCGTTTGGCTATAAAAAAGTGGGAAATCAAAGAAATAGAAAAGTGGGAAATCAAAGAATTGTTTTGGGAGTGTTTGGTTTGCTAAAAAAAAGGAAATCAAAGAAATGGAGATGAAATGAGATGAGTTGTCACATTATTATTGGATGATGTGAGTGGTTTTTTAAGAAAACTAGTTTTGATGTGTTCGGTTGGCAAAAAAAATAAGGAAATGAATTATAAGAAACCTATTTCCTGTAGTTTTCTTGTTTTCTTTTGTTCGGTTCATTCTTAAAAATAAAAAATGAAATGAGATGAGATGAGTTGTCATTGTATTATTGGGTGATGTGAGGAAAGTTTAAGAAATGTGTTTTCATAACTTTTTGGGATGAAATGGAAGAAATGAAATGTTAATGAGATGAAGTGAATTGTTATATTATTTTATTGGATGATGTGAGTGATTTGAAATGATGAAAAGAGATGAGTTGAGTGATGTTTGGATGAAAATAATATTTTATTAGGGTGATGGATGAGTTGTTAGATGAAAATAATATTTTATTAGATATGGTGGATGAGTTGTTAGATAAAAATAATATTTTATTAGATGATGTGGATGAGTTGTTGAATGAAAATAATATTTTATTGGATGTTGTGGGTGAGTTTTAGGGATGAAAATGGAAGAAATGGGTTATTTGGAGATTTCTTGGTTTTCCATTTCCATTTCTTGCTTTTTAGGAAATAACCGAACAGCCCCTAAAAAAAAATGAGAAAACACCCGCCACCTTACCTTTTAAGAAATCCCCTATGTGCCACATCACCTTTTCATTTCTTCAGTTTGTTTCGTTTTGAAATTTAAAGAAATGAAATGCCACGTAGGATGCCACATCACCTTTTCAAGAAATGTGTTTTCACAACAAAAACCCTCTGAAAACACTTGGAAATATCACTTCAATAATTATTTATTAGTAAAAGCACTATTGGAATAGTGAAGCTGAATAAAACATATTATTTAAATGACTGATTTCTCTTTTCCTTCTTTCTGTTCTCAAACAAACACAAGAAATAGAAATATGGTGCACTGTTACTATTGCGGCTTTTTTTTTTGTTTTTCGTGTGACTTGGCGGTGAAATGGGGAGATTTCTTGGCGAAACAAAAAAAAGGGAAATGTCATGACACGGGGTGAATTCATTTGAAAACTGAGTTTTCCATTTCCGTTTTTCGGAAAACATCCAAACAGACCCTTAGAATTTTAAGTAGCAAAATCGACCCTAGATTATTTTCATTAGCAAAATCGAGCACTTCTTACCCATGTTAGCATGACTGGATAAAAAGTAATGTATTTTGAAAAATACAGGTTTTGACAAAACACTGAAATGCCGATCTCATCTAATTAGTGGTCAGTAAGTAGACTCACCAATCACATCGGGCTAATAGTCATGTGCAATTAGCAGTCTTATAATTTTTTGAAAGAACCCTAGAGAGGGGGTGAATAGGATTAATGCTAATCTAATCCGATATTAATGTCAATTAAAAACTTATTAACTAATTATCCTAGTAAGAATGATATTAAAAAAACTATTATATGCAAGGATATTAAACAAAGGGCGAAATAAACATGAGCAATGGCGAAATATAATGAAATAAATAATAAGCACAAATGTAACGTCAAGGCAAACTCAAACCCACAAAATGATCACGGAGTTCGGTCCTTCCGACCTACGTCTTCGCCCCCCACTCCTGGGGAGAATCCATTATCATGATGAGTTTTCGACGTTCACCCAATAACGTTTACACCTCACAATCTCGGTTTTCTAGCTCACCGAATACTTTCACAACTCACACTCTTGTAATCACACTTTACACCCTCTAAGTGTTGGTCTCTAGCCCGTGTCGCCTTCCTCAAGTACTTGGATTTACAACCTCTCCCTAGGCTTTACTACCTACGCCACTCCTCTTAGAATCGACCCCGTCTCTCACCATACACTCCTCTTGGTGTACAAGTATATTACAAAGTGTATCTCACAAATAAAGTACAAATACAAATTGTTTGTTCTCTATAATGGATGAGAACTCAATGTAAGCTCACTCTTAATGGATACAATCTCACAACCCCAAATATACTATGTATGAAATACTTAAGCTCAAATGGGTGTGCGTAATCAATGAGAGAATATAAGATGCAAACTCAAAAAGTAATCTAGCTTAAGGGATTATGATCATAAATATAAATAAAGCTAGAGATGAGTTTAGCATAAACTTCTCGAAAAATCAAGAGAGAGAGAGAGAGAGAGAGATGAGATGAAAGCCCAAACACGAATTGATGATCTCTTCTTATTCTTGTGAAATTCTTTTCACAAACAAAACTTGTAAACACACTTAAATAAAACTTAAACACTCTTAAACTTGTTTTTAAAACTCTCTTGGTTGTTGCAAAATAGTTATGACAAAGAGGTATATAAAGGGTAGAAGAAACCAGCCCAAGAAAACACCAAAAACACCCTAAAACATTAAAATAATTAAAAACTAGAAATTAGTCGTTACTATGCAATGACTAGTTCATAAGTCAACTTATAAGTCAACTTATGTCTTATGAGTCGACTTGTTTCAGTTGTAAGTCGACTCAGCAGATAAAAATAACAAACATGAGAACAATTCATAAGTCGATTTAAAAGAGTTTACAAGTCGACTTATAGCAAGTCGACTTACATGATACATGAGTCGACTTAGCAGAAAGATTTTGCATTTTTCAGAATAGTTCATAAGTTGACTTGCTACAGTACATAAGTCGACTTATAAACATGCACATGCACTATTTATGTATGAAATCTGATTTTTAAAGTGCCTTAAAAAATAGTAAATAAATTCTAAAAAATATAAAACTTTGGGAAATAATTATAAACATGAAAATGAACATGTTATAATGTTTTTTTAAATTGCATCTCCCAATTGTGGAAAATCTTTATTTTACAAAATAATCTAAAAATATGAAAACTTAACAACACATATTTTTGACAAACAAACTTGCATATTCATTTTGAATGGATTAATGGACTTAGGAAAAGATATAAAATGGTATAATTTAGTTTTTAATCCATAAACATATATTTTTGCAAATAAACATGATTTTATTGATTTTAAACTTGTTGATTAATAAAATCATCTTAAGCACATATAAACATGGAAATATATTTATATACACGTATTGAGTTTACATGTTTATGTTGCTAAACACATTGTTTACCAAAACCAAAAATGATAAATATGAAACATGTATGTATGTACATAAATAAGTAAATTTGTTTCATATTCAAACTTGAAAATTATAAAACCAAGTATGTGTGTATAAGATTGAGCTCTAAGTATTAATACACAAGTATAAACCTATACTACAAATACTATAAATAATATACCCAAGCTATTGATCTTCAATAAAGCTCGTCTTGGTAAACTATGCGTTTGCAGCTTGATATTGGATCTTGACTTGAAATGTATTGCTTCACTCTACTATTTTCGCCAACCTTCATTTGATATGATCGTTAAGACGCAATCTATCCTACCTCCGACTTCGATATTTGTGTAGATTACCTAACAAAACAAATACAAGCACTCGACGCACAATGTTAGAAATTGTTTGTAATCATCAAAACAAGATTATGGAGTAGGCTCATAACCATGAGGCTAACATTTTTTTCTTATGTGCCAAAAACTCACTACAAAAAGAGTACAAACAAACTTTGAAAAACACAAGATTACTATTCTCATGTGTTTTAAGATTACAATTAACTTGTTATTAGTGAGCACTAATTATACTAGATTAGTAACCCATCATTTTTCAAAGCTTTGTATTGTAGCTAAATAGTGGTCGATTTTCTAGTTAAATAAATTTTCTATTAGTTTTTCTAATTAATATAAAAATGGTCTATTTAAAAAATTTATCTAAAAATCAAATTCATAAAATACAATAAATATATTTTATTAAAATTTGGCTGGTTACTAGCAATAACAAGTATAAACCATTATAATCATTTAGGTCTATTTCAGTCGAGGTATTACAAATACATACATACTACTCTTCTAGAAGGAAAAAAATTATCAATTCAAAAAGTAAATGAAAATAACAAATCTTTTCTTTTGGAGAATAGATTCCTAATCTGTTTTGGTAACATGTTATTAGGATTCCTAATCTGTTTTGTTTTTTGTTTTAGAATTCCTAGTATGTTTATGATTTTAGGATTTTTATATATATGGAATAATTAGAAGAGAGAATTGAGAAGAAAATTGGGGATATTTAGAGCACAGAAAAGAGATATTTTCTGAGCTATTGGTTAGGGTTTTGTTTGGAGAGAATTAGAGATTTGTTGATGAGATTAATTTATGAGTTTAAGTGATTTGTAATCTCAGTTTGTACTCTTCTTCTCTATTAGTGAAAAACTCTATTCCCTTCTTTCCCGTGGACGTAGGCAACTTGGCTAACCACATTAAAATTGGTTATTTTATTTGTGGCATCGATTTGGTTCGTTTGGCCTTCTCTCGATGTTCGTTTGATTTGATTTCTCGTAGCATGTTGGTTTGGTTGTTTGGCTTTCGTAGCGCTTATCAGAGCTCGAGTTACGCTTGGGATATTTGGAGGAGTAGGTCATTTTGGAGGCTCGCCTAGGGCTTCGTTTGGTGATAAAGGTGTGATCTTTTTTTGTAAAGACTCTATCTTTTTAGTTTTGGATCTATTCTTTATTTGTTCCGTATTTGTTTTGGTGCTTTGAGAAAGATGGTCGGGAAAGAAGGAGTTGTGGAGGGTACTTCTAACGTGAAGACCGTCTAAAGTTTGAATATCCACTCTATAAAGATAGATATGGAGAAGTTTAATGGCATAAACAATTTTGGTCTTTGGAGATGTGAAGTCTTGGATGCGCTCAATGCGCAAAATTTAGAAGATACTTTAGAGTTGGACAGGAAACCGGACGACATTGAAGAGAAGGTTTGTAAAAAGATAAATAGAACGATGTGTGGTGTGATTAAATCTCGTTTGACTCAAGATTTAAAATATGATGTGATCAATGAGTCTTCGGCTAAGAAGATTTGGGAGATCCTAGAGGGCAAGTATTTGATCAAGAGTGTAGAGAACCACTTGCATTTGAAGAGGAGGCTTTATCGCTTCTAATTGAAGAAGGAAACCTCCATTGGTGATCACATGAACCACCATACGAAGCTTCTTACGGATTTGACGAATGTAAATATAATGATTGAAGATGAGGACAAGGCGTTGTTGTTGTTAAGTTTCTTGCCTGACGAGGAATATAAGATCTTCGTTCTTACTCTTATTAATGGGAATGCATCTCTTTCTTATAGTGAGGTCACCGCTACACTTGTGAACTATCAGTTTCGAAAGAAGGATAAAAAGACTTTAGTTAAGCTGGTAGCGGGGGCATTGGTCGCAAGAGCAAAGAGTCCAAACCGTGATAGGAGGTCGCAGTCTAGAAGGGCACATCTTTGAGTTCGTAGGAATCAGTGTGCCTTTTGAAAAGAGGATGGACATTGGAAAGCCGAATGACCAAAGTTGGTT
Source organism: Asparagus kiusianus (assembly GCA_022839385.1). Lineage (NCBI taxonomy): Eukaryota > Viridiplantae > Streptophyta > Magnoliopsida > Asparagales > Asparagaceae > Asparagus > Asparagus kiusianus. The sequence continues at coordinate 33,421 of BQKN01065926.1, read as the reverse complement.
GATCGAGCCGGGAAGAATAAGCGGAAAGCTATTCAAGCTTCAGATGTGAATGTTGTCAAGGCTAGTGGCAATAATTCAGATTCGGATTCTTCGGGCTACTCGTTATTTACACTACAGTCAGTTTGTATTGCCGACTCTACAGAGTAGATGTTGGATTCGTGTGCTTCTTACCATATTTGTCCTAGGAGGGATTGGTTCTCTAGCTTTCAGGAGTTGGAAAGAGGGGAGGTCATGCTCATGGGTAATGATCATGAATGTCCTATTGGTGGTATCAGTACCATTCGGATTAGGATGAGTGACAGAGTGATTCGGGAGTTGGTTGGAGTGAGGTTCGTTCCTCAGTTAAAGAAGAACATTATTTCACTTGGAGTTTTGGAGGCAACATGCTATAGGGTGAC
>BQKN01065926.1:839-13070 GCA_022839385.1 Asparagus kiusianus | reverse complement strand
CCTTCCACGGTCCTGGAGCTCGATCTCACGATCCTCCTCGTTGAGCAGGAGGAGGAGGATGAGAGGCGGTGAGATCCGACGGAGGTAGCGGTGAACTTCGACGGAGGCGGAGATCTCCGACGATGGCGGCGGTAGGCTTCGACGAAGGTGGCAAACTTCAGAGAAGAAGGTTTGGGGACGATTTTATGATGAGCGAGAGAGCGGGGGTGGGGGTCTTCGTGAAAATAAAAGGGGGAAATTTTTCCTCCCTTGTACGAGTGGGGAAAATGTCACGGGGGGGGGGGGGGGGGGGTTGGCGACGCGGATAAATAAAGAAGTGTCACAAAAAATACAACTTTTAGCGACGCCAAATAGATATGTTGGGAAAAGAACACTTTTAGCGACGTTAGCCTAATACGTCGCTATAAATGCATATTATTAGCGACGCTAATCCTAAAACGTTGCTAAAAAGCTATACTTTTGCCGACGAAAATGAAAAAATGTCAGGAAATTCATAACTTTTACCGACGCTAAGTTAAAACATCGCTAATAATATACACTTTTAACGAAGCTAATTATAAACATCGGGAAAAATATATTTTTGCCGACGCTAACTAAAAACGTTGGGAAAAACATACTTTTTGGTGACGTATTTAACAATGCATCGGGAATAAGCGTCGGGAAAAGTGCAATTTGTTGTAGTGTGAGTGGTAAGTTTGATATAAAGGATATGAGAGTCGCTAACGTGATTCTTAGCCTAAAACTAATTAGATTAACTAAGGGTATAACTATTTCTTAATTTTACTATGTTGAGAAGATCATTGAGAAATTTGGCTATACAAATTACAAAATTATCAAAACTCCATATAATCCTTCAATAACTCTCTACAAGAATTTAAGTGGAGTCTCTGTATCTTAATTGAGATATTCTTTGATAATTAGAAGCTTAATGTATCTTGCAAATTGTACGAGACCAGATATTTTTTACTTGGTTTCTAAATTAATTAGATACACTATCTATCCAAATAGGATTCATTGGGAGGCCTTGGACAGGATACTTCGGTATCTAAAGTGAACTATATCCCTTGCACTGCATTACAGTAGATTCCCTCCTGCTGTAAAGGGGTATAGTGATGCTAGCTGGATTACCATGTGTTCAGGTAGCAATGATTGTATATGATATGTATTTACCTTTCGTGGTGGCACAATCACTTGGAGATCTATCAAATAGACCATTTTATCTCGGTCTACTTTTGAGGCAGAGCTATGCTCTTTGGACACTACTAGTTTAGAAGCTGAATGGCTTGAGGGACTTGTGTCTGAGCTACCCATGATCAGCAAGTCTACTCCTACAATCTCTGTGCATTGTGACAATATGACCACAATTGCAAGGATTAAAAGTTCAAAGTATAACCACAAAATACGAGGTCATATCCAAGTACGGATAGACCATGAAAAAGTTTGTTGATGAAGGGGTAATTGCTGTGGACTTTGTCAAGTTCAAGGACAACACAACATATCCTTTACAAAAGGACTTGAGTTGTCATTAGTTCTTAAATCCAGGTTGATGATGGAAATAAAAATATTACCTAACTCATCGACGGTAGAAACCTAACATATCTGAGTGGAGATCCCACAAAGAAGGTTCAATATGGTAATAATAGTCGTATGAGTTGAACACCTAATCATAGATTGATATATTTTATTTGATTCTATCATCATGTATACATGTAAGGTGTTGCTATAGTATAGTAAGAGTATTTTGACTCTGAATAGGATCAAGTCTTAAGACGAGATGCAAGAACGTAATGCATCCCCAGAGATGCCCAACTATGTGAACATAATTGTGTCACAGTAATTAAAAGAAGTATGTTATTCCTTGAAAATATTCCATAATACGTCAAACCTAAAGATTGCTACTATAGCCTATATCTTATTGTTACCAATGAATATCACCACATCAAGGGTTCAGGTTTAAGACTTTGGTTCAGGTTTAAGACTTAGTTTCACTTCGTGCCTGTGGTGATAAAATCAGATAACTATAGGAAAGGTTCAAATCGGAAGATACCTTCTCCAAAAGCATGATATGTATACTCTTCTTTACTTTTAGCTATGGAATTGTGATGATAAAAATGAATAATTGAGGAATTTTATGGAAAGATACCATTTATATGGTTGGATTCCATAGATGAAATAAAAGTGTGTTTAATTAGTAATATGTAAGTTTTTTCCCACATTGACTAATTGAATACAATTTAGTTGGTTCAAATTAACATACGTGTTATATTTGGTATAACAAAGGAGTTAAAACTATATAATTGTGTTGGTATATAAGCGAGCGGGCACTTGCGAGTGGGCACATGCGCTCGGGATCGGGCGTACGGGCTCGAGCATGTGGTCTCGAGCGCATAGGGTCATGCGCGTGGGTTCGTGCTCGTAGGCTGGGGCATACATGCTCAAGTGCACGTAGTCCAACACATGCTCCTTTTGTATGTGCCGTTTTTAAACCAGCATAAACGTTTCGTATGTTACGAACGTTACAAGGTTTGAATGATAGTTATTGCAAACGTTGCAAACGTTGCAATAACTGACATTCAAAGTTTTGTCCAACCATTTAGCTCTCATGAACCCTATAAAAGGGACTTCTTTGTTCATTTGAAACACAGAGACAAACAAATTCTTCTATTTTATTTTTACAATTCTATAAGCTCTTAGTACCGAAGATTTTGGCGAAGTAAAGTTGTTGTCAAGGTGTTTAACAGAAGAGAGCGCTTCTTTGGACTGCTGCCGTCTCATCCTCAGAAGTATTGTGCAGCCCAATGCTACCGTAGATGAGGCATAATTTCTTCAAGGTCAGTCCTTTGTTTAGAGGGCTATTCAGCAATTTTGTAAAGTATCTCGAACTTGAAGTCTATTTGAGATGTTTTATAAATCTGCTCTTTTCTTTCATTCATGTGTGATTTGTTCTGTTTAATTTTGCATCTATGTTTATTCTTGTTTTTCACAACAAAATAAAGGGCCAATTTGGTAATTACCCTTGCTTCCCTCTCAATTTTGGCTCAGAAGTGTCTGTTGCATATGCGGGCGGTTACCATAGGAAGCCTAGTCCAGTTGCTTAATGTTGCAACTGCTTATAATAAGTATGGTCATTTTCTGTGTTTACTTCACATAGTCACTGAGTAGTCTCAATGCGAGGTCTCCATTCATGGACTTAATTTCGAATTTGTGGTTATTTTGTTCACTGTGTTGGAATTTTTCTCATGCATTCTCTTTTTTGATCCCTTATTTCGTTGAAGATAATCATTGGATATATTACCTATTATCTGACCGAAAATGTCCTATATTCTAGTTCTTAAAGTTTTCTTAAAATTTTAGGATAGTATATAATGCTTTTTAACTTCAATAGCTCATGAAAGTTTTCTAGTAGACTTGATGATATTTAAGGCACTTGTGCAGCTTGCTCACCGAAGCTAACCATTTGGTAACGCATTAAATTTATAGATGTTCTGTAAATTCAACTTGCTCACCGAAGCTAACCATTACATTTATTTTGGTTGGTATTTCAATCGAGATACTAGATAAACATACTATTATTGAAACTTGAAAGTAACAATAAATCTATGGCATAAAAAAAAGTAACAATAAATCTAATAAATTTAGTTATTTAATTACTGCTGGTGACTTCATTAACAACTTTGCATTACTGTAAATGAAGAAGATAAACATGACCAACACAGTGCATGGTAGACAATCGACTTTTTAATGATTATTTTGACTAGCTCAAAAATTTGCCCCTTTTGGAAAATACTTGAACTAAAAGATATAGAAAGCATTTCATTTATTCATTAAACCTCTTATACCCCAACTTCTTTTTGATATCCAATATACTGATTCTAGACACATACAGACTAATGCCAGACAAAAACAATCTCCTCTCACCAAATTAATAAGAACATTCCAATTAATCGAGTTGTCAGAACATCCTATGTGCTAGTGCAGTGTTTTTACCTCTTCACTTGGTGGTGATTGAATCTCAGCCTTCAAACAAATTTGGTCACAAAATCCTACATGTAAAATACTCAAAGTTGATCCAAATTACAACTAAACACATCCCAAATCACATCGGTACATCTTCTCTCCTTGTTCATAAAAAACCCTAAGTCAGAATCCCTAGTCATTCCCCGAAGCACAATGCAAAGCAAAAAAGAAGACCACCTTGTGAAAGCAGAAGATCGAAAGAAAGATGTTGCGTGCCGGGCAGAAGCGTGCCCGCGAACCAACCAAGTCGGTGAGCGATGAGAGAATAACCAAACATGAGTGCAGTTAACAAAATTAACAGCCAAAATCACACAAACACAGAGATTTACGTGGTTCGGCAAATTGCCTACGTCCATGTAGAGAGGATGAGGATATTTTACTATATGGAGGAGAAAAAACTCTCAAAATAACCCAACCAATGATCTCACACTCCCTCACAATAACCTCCCTCACAAAACTACTCAAAACAATGCTAATTCTCTGGTCAAGAAACCCTAAAAATGCGTGTTTCTATTTATATCAAAACCAATCCAAAACAGTCCAGGAAATCAATTCGGCCCATATCCGCTTTCCGGTCGACCGCAGGGATTGCACAGGTCGACCGGCTAGAGACAAATTCCAAGTTCCTGTAATGTGCACATTTTGGGTCAACCGGTCCAACTCGTTCGGTCGACCGACCAGAGACATGGTTTCAGACACTATAATCCAACAGGCTGTCGGTCGATCGGGCCTATGCCGTCGGTCGACCGACCCTATAGAAACATGTAGTCTCTTCACAGCTTCAAATTTTCTGTTTTCGCTGCGTTTTCTACAATTCTCCACCTCGTCGAAGTGTTCCTAAAATTGAGCCGACACCAACATAAGCACCAATGCTTCGTCTCACCAAATCCGGCTACACCAATGAGGTTGCCTACGTACCCCCTCTCCCAATGGATCAAGCCGACAGTAGTTCATCCAAATGGTCGCAAACAGCCTTAACAATTACGAATTTGTAACAAGTTTCTACAATAATTGAACTTATTGCTCATGACCACTTTTGTGAGCATATCCGATGGATTATCTTTCGTGTGGACCTTCACGAGCTCCACATCCCCATCTTCAAAAACATCTCGAACGAAGTGATAACGAACATCGATATACTTCGTCCTCGCATGAAAGACCTAATTTTTCACCAAATAAATAGCACTCATGCTATCATAATAAATGGTGACGGATAGTTACGAAACACCAAGATCCTCCAAAAGTCCTTGAAGCCAAATCGCCTCCTTAACAGCCTCCGTAATCACCGTATACTTTGCCTCCATCATCGACAAAGCCACTGTAGACTACAAGGTGCATCTCCAACACACCGGCGCACGGGTCAAAGTGAACATATACCCCATCGTCGATCGACGTTTATCTAAATCTCCAGTGTAGTCCGAATTTACGTATTCAATACATAGCTGCCACCGCTAGTGTTCCACTCAAAAACCAAACCAACGTTGAGAGTACCTCGAATGAACCTCAAAATCCATCTCACGACATTCCAATGACCCGGACCCGGGTCGTGCATGTATCTCAAAACTATACTCACTACCTATGACAAATCCGGTATCGTACAAACCATAGCGTACATCAAGCTCCCAACTGCGCTCGCATACGGAGTCTTCGACATTAACTCTCTAGCTTCAACTGTCTTTGGTGAAAGGTCAGCTGAAAGCTTCAAATGGGCTCCCAATGGTACACTAACTGGCTTTATCTCCATGCTCATATTAAATCGATATAGGACCTTTTTTAAATAAGCCACCTGTGTTAAAAAAAATCTGCCTCTATCTTTGTCTCTGTCGATCTCTATCCTCAAAATGCGCTTCACTTCACCCAAATCCTTCATCTCGAACTCTTTCAAAAGTTGTACCTTCAACTCATCTATCACGGATCAGGAATCAGAAGCAACCAATATGTCATTAACATAAAGCAATAAGTAAATGTACGCACCCCCTCACAACTTGTGATAGTACACGCAAGGATCAAACTGGCTCCTAATATATGAATGACCAAGCATAAACCCATCGAATTGCTTAGACCACTGTCGCAGAGATTGCTTCAAGCCGTATAATGATTTCTTCAATCTGCAAACTAATTTCTCCTTCCCTGCAGCTCGAAACCCTAATGACTGAGTCATATAGATTTTCTTATCAAGATCACCATAAATAAATACTATTTTCATATCCAATTGATCTAATTTCAGACCATACCATGCCACCAAAGCTAGCAAGATCCGAATCGAAGAGTGCTTCACCACCGAAGAAAATACCTCATGGTAATCAACGCCTTCTTCCTATGCATAGCCCTTCGCTACCAACCTAGATTTGAACCTCACCAGAGTGCCTTCAATGTCCTCCTTCTTCGTATACACTCATTTACAACCAATAGCCTTCTGTCCCTTTGGAAGCGCAACAAGCTCCTACTGAAGAGGTTCCATCTCCTCCCGCATAGCTTCTAACCACAAATCAGCCTCTGAACTCTATTCAGCCTCTCTGAATGTAGTAGGAACCATCTCATCGACACTCTCCACCGAAAGTGCATAAGCAATGACCTATTTATATACCTAGCTAGCAACTGTTTGTCTCTCCTAGGTCTCCGAACAACAATTAAATCCTAAACCTGAGCCGTCGGTCACTGATTCTGCTCTGCTGAACCTATATCCACCAAATCATCGCTGTGCTCGCCTGGCGTCACTTCAGTCAACACTCTAATAGTAACGGTACTATTTGGATACTGTGGAGCTACATCAATCTCTACTACCTGTGATATCTCCTCTATCGGGGTGCTCTCCACCTGATAAGAGCCGAGAAGCTTTAAGATTGAAGCCTTATCAAAAGTGATATCTTTGCTCAGCATAATCTTCTTATCAACTGGATCCCAAAGCTTGTATCCTTTTACACCACGCTTGAATCCAACAAATATGGCTTTTTTAGCTCGTGGTTCTAACTTATCAGTTCTGACATGATAAAATACAGGGCACCCAAATACCTTGAGTTGAAATAGTCATGTGCTGTCTCTCTTGACCATATCTCCATAGGGGTTTTCCCTCAATCACAGATGAAGGCAGCCTATTAATGAGGTGGCTCGCACATGAAAGTGCCTCAACCCAAAAAATCTTCTCCAAACCACTCTGTGATAACAAACATTAGATATTCTCTAATAAAGACCGATCCAATCTCCCTATCATCCCATTCTGCTACGGCGTATGACTAACTATGAAGTGTCTCTCTATGCCCTCGTCTCGATATAGCTGCTGAAAGGGGTCTGAAGTGTACTCGCCGCCGTTGTCGGATCTCAACGTCTTGATCTTTATCCCAATCTACAGTTTTAATGTCCTCTTCCACTCCATAAATAACTCTAGGACTTCATTATTATGCTTCATGATGTACACCTAATAATGTCTAAAATAGTCATCCATAAATGTGACGAACCAATGTCGACCACCAAGTGATGCGGTCTTGGTGGGACCCCAAACATCTGTGTGAATGTAGTCCAAGGTGCCCGTCATCCTGTGTATGGCTGTCCCGAACTTCATCTTTGTCTTCTTGCTAAGAACGTAGTGCTTACAGAATTCTATCTTTCCACTCTTGGCTCCCTTCAATAGTCCCTGCTTGCACAAGGCATGGAGTGACTTTTTACCTGTGTGCTCCAATTTGTAGTGCCAAAGTTTGCTCACGTCCGCCTCTGAAATAGCTGAAGCTACCTGACCAATCTCGGTACTCCCTTTCAGATAATAAAGATTTCTACTGCGAACTCTCTTCATCACTACCAAAGACCCCTTAGTAACTTTTTCTGCAGCTTTCTCAAAAGTCATCTTGAATCCCTTTGCCTCCCAAGCTCCAAAAAAATACAATTTTTCTTCAACCGAGGAACAAATCTCACTTCATTCAGCTCTCGAACAACTCCATCGTATATCCGAATCCTGACGGTACCTTTCCGACAAACACCACAGGATTAATCATTTCCCATGACTACCACGCCCCCATCGAGCTTCTCGAAAGATGCAAACCAATCTCGTCGGGGAGTCACATGATAAATAGCGCCAGAATCTAGCATCCAATCTGATGCATCCGCATGGTTCACCTCTAGAGTAATCAATAGAGAAAAATAGAAATCATCTGAATCATCACCTCTAGCGACATTCACCTCATTGGCCTTCGGGCCCTTATTCTTGCTATTCTCCTTCTTTTTAAGCTTCAGACAATCTCTCTTCCAATGTCCTTGTTCTTTGCAGAAAGCACACTAGTTCTTTGCTAATTGGTAGTGGCTTCTAGACTTTGACCTGCCTCTATTGCCACTTCTCGGATAGAGACTCCTTCTTCTCATCGACAAGGCCTCTCCTGAAATGCTAGCTCTGAAAATCTCTTTGTCCTTCCTCATTAGATCGTTATTCGTCAACGCATTAGTCACTTTACTATATGTGATGGAAAATCTACCATTCAACAAAGTGAGCACGAATGTATCATACTCCTAATCAGGTAAGGAGCCTAACAAAATAATCGCATTGTACTCATCCGTTATCTTCTCGTCAACGTTCGCCAAGGTAGATAATAACTTTGTGTAGTTGTTCACTTAATTCGAAAGTGAGGTACCCCTGGACATCTGGAAGCTGAATAATCTTCACAGCAAGTGCAAACGGTTCTCAATACTCTTCGTAAGATATTTGTTATTGAGAATCTCTCACATCTTCATCGTAGATGTCACGCTAATCACATCGTATTTCAACTCTTATTCCAAGCAAGACCTAATTAACCCACAAGCGTTTCGATTCATCTTGTCCTATATCACCTCATCATATTTCGATGGCCTCTCATGGACTATGATGGTCTCTTCCAAATTTTGAGCATTCAAAACGTTCTGTACGTCTCTCATCTACAAACCAAAGTTGATTTTATCGTCGTACTTCACAACACTAATCTTTTATTCTAAAGTGCAACCTGAACTGTACTCATCATCGCCTTGCTGCTTTCACCAACTTCTTCTCCTATTGCTAACTAAGTCCAATTGTAAAGAAAGATTCAAACTTGATAGAATTAAGAAATTACCCAACTAAACCCTAAGTAGGATTCCAACACGATCTCCTAACCACATGAGGAAAGTGAGATCTCCAATGATAACTCCTCAAAGCTATCTTCACCGAAGCCTAGATCTCCAAGACCCAAGCTTCAAAAAATGAATCTTCCTCCACCCAATGCAAAACCCTAGATCTGAAAATCTGAGCTCTAATACCACTTACTGCACTCCGTTCGGAAGCGTGCTCACGAACCAACCGAGTCGGTGAGCGATAAGAGAAGAACCAAACATGAGTACAATTCACAAAATTAACAGCCAAAATCACACAAACACAGAGATTTACGTGGTTCGAAAAATTGTCTACGCCTACGGGGAGAATATGGGGAGATTTTATGAAGGAGAAACAACGAGTTAAAATCTCTTAAATAACTCTCAAAATAACCTAACCAATGATCTCACACTCCCTCACAAAAATCTCCCTCACAAAACCGCTCAAAACAATGCTAATTCTCTAGTCAAGAAACCCTAAAAACATGCGTTTTTTATTTATAGCAAAACCCAATCCAAAACAGATCAGGAAATCAATTCGGTCCATATCCGCTTTCTGATCGATCGGCCAGAGACAAAACCCAAGTTCCTGTAATGTGCACATTTTCGATCGACTGGTCGAACTCGTTTGGTCGATCAACCAGAGAAAGGGTTTCAGATCCTGTAATATAACATGCTGTTAGTCGACGGAGCCTATGTCGTCGGTCGACCGACCCGATAGAAACTTATAGTCTCTTCCCAGCTTCAAATTTTCTGTTTTCGCCACGTTTTCTACAAAAGAAGCTTGAAAGTGAAGATGCCCGTCACGTATGTTTTTCAAAGTGCAAGGATGGTATCTTCTCCGATGCAAGCGAGCTAGCTGTACTATGCGGTGTCCACATAGCAAGCTGGCTGGACTTGCTCGGGGCTTACCTCACTCCTTCGGTGGCCTTGAGATACTTGATATACATACTACTATTGAAAAACAGATTTAGTAAAGTTAGTTATTTACTAATGGTGAAATAAAAAAAGTATAAAAATAACAACTTTGCATTACTAAAAATGAAGAAGATAAACATAACCAACAATGCATGTCAGCCACTCGACTTTTTAATGATTACTTTGACCAACTCAAAAAACTTGCCCCTTTTAGAAAATGGTTGCATTATAAATATAGAAAGCATTTCACCTGTTCATTAAATCCCTACGCTCCGACTTTTTTCTCATATCCAATACATTGACTCTAGACACTTACAGGTCAATGCCAGTAAAAATAATCCCCCCCCCCGCCTAATTAATAAGAACATTACAACCAATCCAGTAATAAATTTTGTCAGAACATCCCACAGGTTAGCGGGAGGTTCTGATCCCTTCACTTGGTGGTGGTTAAATCTCAACCATCCAATGGTAATTAAGGTAATGATTGAGATTCTGAGCATTTCACTCACATGTGAAAGCCCTGATTAGAATCAAATTACAGCTAATCACATTCCCAATCACATCATTACATCATCTCTTCTCTTCTATATAAAGAAAGGAAAAAGAAAACCCAACTAGAAATCCTAGCTACTCTAGACCACCATGGCAAGAAAAAAGAAGATCACTATGGGCAAGCAGAAGATTGAGATAAAGAGGCTGGAGAGTGAAGATGCTCGCCATGTGTGCTTTTCAAAGCGCAAAGTTGGCATATTCTCTAAGGCTAGCGAGCTCGCCACACTGTGTGGAGCTCGCGTGGCAGTCCTGTTGGAATCCCCCGTAGGCTGGCCCCACTCCTTCGGCAGCCCGGATATGGGTCAAGTTGCAGATCAATATTTATCAGGCCGCAATGATGATTACTTGGGCCTGAATGAGGCCCAGAGGTTGAGCAAAGTCCAGGAGCTCAACAAACAGTGCATGGAGATATCAGCCCAATTGGATGCGGCTAAGAAAAAGAAAGCCCATTTTGAGGAGAAGTTGGAAAAAATGGTGGAAGTGAATGAGTTTGCTAGAAAATGTGAGCATTTGGAGGAGCTTACTTTAGCGGAGCTTGTAGAGATGGAGAAGGTCTTGTATGAGCTTAGAGAAAACATTCGGTTCAAGATCTTTAGGGATATGACTATGAATCAAGGAGCTACGTCCTCTACCAATGGTACGTACGTAACCTCTTTAAACATTTTTACATGATTTTTTTTATTTTTCATTTTATGGTTGTGTGTGTTTAGTGATTAATGATTTTGTCATGTATGACAGTGAATGCTAATATGATGTTAAACCCATTTGAGAATGGAGGTAGATCAAGCCGGATTTAGTAGTAATTTTTTTATTTTGTTTTTTAAGAAAATTTTATGTAATTATATGTATTTTTAGAGAGTAATATTATTGGTATATATATGGCAGGAAACCATGGTATGATGGTGAACTTGTTTGAGCATCAAACTGGGTTAAGTGGTAACATTTGATGTTTAAATATTGTTTTGATTAGTTTGATGTTTTGATTATAAACCTTGTGGTTTTTATTTAATTTGATTTCTTTTCTTTTCTTTTCCATCAAGAAAACCCATTTACCATGAACTTCTCGGACCTTGGAGCGAATCAGTCAGGTTCAAGTACTGGTCAAGGTATAGACATTGGTTATTTTATTTATAGTCTAAGGTATTGATTTTGGCAATTAAATTGTATTTTTCTGTGGAACCGAAGGCAAGAGAGTTTTTTTTTCTGAGTGTAAATAGACTGATTTTTGTTAGATTAAGTATAATAGAGGAAATTTTCCAAAACTTTTAACCTACTTCAGAATTTTGCTATAAAACTTTATATGGCATATGAGTTAAACTTTTCAAATAAATTTTTATATATTTGGAAAAAGGTAATCAAGTACGTGGATCGTGTCCAGTAGGTATATTCGCATAAAGAGAGATTTGGATGATCCATGTATATGATGAAGAATCCTTAAATCGCCAGCTGTCTAATAGTTAGTATACACAAAATAGTGCTTAGAGATTATTTTTCATCATGATTCACGTACTATAAAAGATAGGCCGCATTTGTAATGACATGTAGACTATAATATAAATTTCTTAAGATTTAGCTAACTATTATCCTAAAAGAAATGATTACTAAGGAGAGAGATAGGGAAGGGTGGGGTGGGGGAGGGGGGGGGGGGGGGGGGGGGGG
>BQKN01065925.1:385032-425079 GCA_022839385.1 Asparagus kiusianus | reverse complement strand
GAGCCAAATAGCAGAGTTCTAAAAATACTATGTGACAAGCTCTATGCAATTCCCTCTGTGCTGAACCATTTTGGAAAGATATATGCATTGTAGTTGTTAGGTTTATATGGATGGTTCAATTATTAGCTACAGTGCTTTTCATCTACCAAACATGCCCATAATCACTAAGTAGTATTAAATGACATCACGTTTTAGTATAATTACACTATTGTATTAATGCAATCCTCAATACTATACTCGTGCAGTTAGATCATTATAACAGTACAGTACAATAGCTAATTTTAATTAGAGCAATATAATTTTATACTATTCAATTCTTAACTCTAGGATCGCGTTGCAATTCACACGTCAATAAATTATGGGTTTTTTCGGGAAACCATCTTAAAATTAGGTAATTATACGAAAATCACATTTTGTTTTAATTTATATATAAACCCCTTTTAAAGTGGGTTTTTATTATAGTCAACTACCTCTCAGTTAAAAGTTTCACCAAAACCCAAAATTACGCTTGTAAAGCTCACATTCAAGGCACATGATTCATTTTTAGTGTTAAGGTCTTATTAGGATACAACTCACAAATATTGAATTTGTATTTTTTAAATTGATTTTTGGTTTTTTAGTGTAAATTTGACTAAGAGAGGGTTTATTGCAAAAAAAACTACTTTAAACATGATTTATGTATTAAAAATAAGAGGTAATTTTTGTATAATTACCTTGTTTTTAAGGTGGTTTCTAGAAGAAAAAACCCCCATAAATTATAAATGAATGCTTTGGTGTTATACAACCTAATGATACGTGGAGCCCTAAAAAAGACATCATAGTAGATCTTAATGTCCTCTCCTCAATGTCTTCCTTGCCTTTTGGGCACAATTTTTTGAATGCTGTTGGGTCCTTGGACTTACTATGGAGACATGTGCACAAATAATTCAGTACTGTTTGATGGCTACCATCTTTTCACACGCTTACACCTTAGTCAAATTCTGTTAGAGCCCAGCAGACTTTAGCTTTTCTTTGATAGCATCCAATCAAATTGATAGATTATAAAATTTTTGAAAAAAAGATTAGATGGAAGTGATCACCCAATCATACCTGTCATCTCATATATAATTGGACTACAGTTGATATTTCTTTGAAACTTATGCACTAGTAAAAAACTGGGCATTGACGATGGGGTATTGGCGACGGATGCATTCCGCCGCCAATACGCATTCCGCCGTCAATACGTATTGACGACGGAATGCATTTGTCGCCAATACTTATTGGTGACGGATCGAATCCGTCATCAATACTAATGTGCTCATCGTAAAAAATTTAACATTAGTGGTTGATTATCTCATTGTTAATGAGTGGCCCCCACAAAAAAAGAATTATTTTAATATTAGTCCCTCAAATCTATAATATTTTAAAAGTAGTCTAACAAATTATGTAAATTACTAACACATCTAGGGATGTAAATGAACCAAATAATTAACAAATAGTTCGATAATTTATCACATATTATTATTTGTATTATTGCATATATGATGTCATATTTGTGAGTTTTTGGCTTCATCTTGATTAGTTTAGAGAAAATGAGGAGAAAATTGAAAATGATGAGAAAATGGTGAGAGACTAATGATGATATCATTTTTAGTTATACGCGTTATGAATATGTAACCATATTGATTTTGCTAATGATATACCGGAACTTATCATAGCTCTTTTTAATTAATTAGGAGTTCTGTGTTAATTTTAAAATTTGTTTTTTACTCTTTATGCTAGCAGATTCGATGAGCTCTACTACTCTTTATTATTTATGCTAGCAGATTCAATAAGCTCTACTATTCTTTATGCTAGCAGATTCTATGTTAGTTTTAAAATTCATTTTATTTTTTATTTTTAAAATTTATTTTTTAGTATTCGAGTTTTCTAACGATTAGAATTTGACCAGATGTATATTCGATTCGTTTGTCTATTAAATATTCATTTAAAATTGATCACAAATTATTATTTGTATTTTACATATATGATGTCGTGTTCTTAACCACTTACTTAAGTTTTATATACCGAATTTATGACTTAAATAATCTTAAATCTATTTTCTAATTAATTTTTTATTTAAATATATACACATCATATATATATAGTATAAAGGAATAATTTTTATTTATGAATTTTAATAATACTTGAAAATTAAATTCTTTAGCGGAATAAATATACCAGAACTTATCATAAACCTTTTTAATTAATTAGGAATATGATATATATTGGAGAAAAAAGAAGTTTTTAATAGTTTTAGTTAGGAATATGATATAATTAGGAATAAATATACCAGAACTTATCCTAGCTTCACAAGACTTTGTCTTGTCCCAGTCTTAGAGCTTAGAGAACACTCCTATCGATCCTAGTCGCATGACTAGAGAGCAATGGAGGGAAAATGTTGATGGAGTTTATGGTTCTAGACCAATCAAGAAAAGGAGGGTGCCTTTATTAAGTGCTAAAGTTAGGACATTCTCCACTAGCAGGAATATACAAAGCGACTCGTCCGTGACCTCGAAGCGACCATGTGAGACATCATATATCGTGGGTAAAATTGGACACTATTTATTGGATAATGTTCAACCCTCCATGTTTTTTCAATATATTCCCATTAATACGCGCGAGTTAGGGGGTACACAATCGACTTGGGATATTGTGCAGCGCCTCAGTGATTATCTGTTGTTGAAGGAGATTCTTCCCGAGTCGATATACTTAGCTATCTTTAAGTTAGCGTTTCCCGAGCATGGAGTTCATGGTGGTGGAGAGGTATACATGACGTGACATATATGTATTTATTATATTTTTTTGGAATATATATACTCTTATGTTGAGTGGTAATCTTTTCAGGTTAGACGAGATACTCCTGTAGGGAGCAACAGTACGATACGACGTTCTAATGCAGACGACACTGATAACAGGGATGCCGACAACGACGATGACGAAGAGTGAGTGGGACTTGTTCTTATATTTATATAGTTTTAGATTGTGTTAAGACATGTTGTGACTTTTGAATTTTACCTATATGTAATATATTTGATTTTATTGCATAGTGAATGAATATTGTTTAAACATGCGAGATGTGTTGTGATTGTGATTATATGATGAGTATTATTTGATATTGTGGATTCATGGATGACGATGGATGAGTATTCATTTGGAATGTGAATGTACATAATGGTTGATTTTATGATATATTGTTAGATATTATCATTGGATTGATGTCGATACAGGCTATATGTGTATTCTTGTATGAGAGGTTATCAAAAAACTAAATCTTTTTACATAAATATGTACATTGGCAACGGATTGCCCCATCACCAATACTCATTGGCGACAGGGCAATCTGTCGCCAATGTTTTATTGGCGACAGACTGCCCGGTCGCCAATACTTATTGGCGAGGGGGCAATCCGTCGCCAATGTTTAAAACATTGACGATGGGGCAAACATTGGCGACGGATTGCCATGTCGCCAATGAGTATTAACGACGGAAAGACCCCCGTCGCTAAAGAATTTCATTGCCAATAAGTATTGGCGACGGGGGAACCCGTCGCCAATATGTATTGGCGCCAGATTTATTGGCGATGGCTCCATTTCCGTCACTAATATGTATTGGTGACGGATTTTCCCATCGCCAATGCCCAATTTTTTACTAGTGACGATAAGTTATAACTAATATTAGCTGTAAAAAATTTTAATTGCTAATGAGCATGAAGTGGAAATTTTTGTCAATTTCAAACATGTTTACAATAAAAAGCCATATCTTTTTTCAATTGAATATTGATAATCATCTTATTAATTATCTACACCTTCAAAAATACACGTGAAGTCAATAATCTACAATTTTATATGCATCATATCATCTAAATCTAGACACATTAGTTAAAAGAAGCCACATCGGGTTCTAATAATCTTAAAATTCAGTCACGTGATATGACTTGCAATTTTCCGTCATATTCCACCAATGGTGAAAAAAGATATCTAATTAGACACTTGGCATGTTTTTAATACCATAAAATTGAAAGGAAAAGTTTTAATAGCAGATCGATTAACGAGAGTTATAAAAATAACAATTTGGTAATTTAGCGAAGCGTGATAGCATGATTTTTCATAAAGGACTTGTGATCTCTATTGAGTGTAGTTGTAAGTTTAAATAGTCATCGTTGAGCACAATAATGTAATTACCTTTAGAACATAATTTGTTATACTTCAACATAGTGTAAATATCATCATCTCATTGTAATTATTCATGTTATCGGAATACTTTAATTTAGTAGGGAAGCCACATACAAGATAGTATCAGCAAATACCCACACTAGAATTTTTTTTGGAATTTTCAACCTTATGGAAACTAAGAAGCCTAGCTTCATCCAACAGATGCATGAAGCAATGGACAACGAATCTGCTAGTGTTCAATGAATCTCACTAATGACATCATTCCACCAACTTCTAGCTCAGGTACGGGTATTTCCCCATTTGGAGGGCAATTTCGAGAAATGAGTGAATCAGAAAGTGTACCTCTTCTAATGACTTGTGCACTTTATCGAAATGAGTGAATCGAAAAGTGTACCGATTCTAATGACTTGTGCACTTTATCTTCTTTTAATGGAACTAAAGGAAGCGGGTGCGAATAGTAAAGCTACAGATCATGCTGTGGTGACTAAAGATAATTTGACTTCCATCAGGTATATATAATTATATATATATCTATATATATTCATGATTCAACCCATTCTGCAGATATCGTGGTGGATGAACCAACCGAGAAGGAGACTGCTCATGCCGCTGAAGCTGAAGGCTTCAACGAACACCATCTCGATCTCGACCTATCAGAAGACGATCATCAGCTAATCTCCGATTTACTATCGAAGAAAACTCTTGATGAGGCTGCAGGACTAGCTGCTAGAGCTAGTTCATCTATAGGTACGACTTTTATTCTCAAATCCCGTGTATCCATTTGTTGCTCAATTTCAAATGCTTATACAAGAATTTTGACTATAGGACCGGACACTGGTGCCGATACAACTACAGTCGGTGAAACTTCAGAACGGACTCAACATTTAGGCTCTTAAAGTGTGGAGAAGATTGTTGCTGAAGTTGAACCATCTCCTTCTCAACCCCAAACTGTTGTAGAATTAGCTCCGATACCAACAGAGGTCCCAACCACCAAGATTGTTGCTGAAGTTGAACCTTCTCAAAGGCATTATCATCTCGGATGTCCAAAGCTTCGTCTACTTCCTAAACCTCAAGATCGATCGAATTCTTCATAAATGCTCTTCTTTTGACATCTTTAGGAGATCACTCGATCGACATGTATCGGGGATTAGAGACGGGGATATCCTGAGCTGGCTGATTCCATTGAAGCCTATTTGGTTCAACTGGAACAACAAATCGAATACTTGAAGGATCTTCAGAACAACAATGTTTTTTCTTATGTAGCAGCCTAGATAGATCTAAGGCTGCAGGCATGACATGATTCACAAAAATTGGCTGAACTTGAACTTTGAAAGTTAAGGAGCCGTGTGACCCAATGAGATTGAGTATCACCAAGAAGGTGAAAACTAAGACTGATTTGCTTCAGTCTTTAGAACCACATTGAGCCAAAATAACCCGTTTAGAAAAGGAACTTGCGAAAGCTAAGGATGCTGAGGGCATTTTGGAGCTTGATTTGGCTGAGGCGGAACGTGTTAAAATAGACCTATTCAACCAACTGGAGCTCCAAGATAAAAAGCTTAGCCAAACAGAACAAGAAGTCCTCAAGGCTCATAATACCAGCAAGGAATCTTTAAAAGCTAGCCTAACAACTGAGTTTGAAAAGCTTATGCGGATAAGATTTCAAGACTTGAAGAACAGATCCGCAGTTATAAGCTGTCTTTAACTTAAGAATCTTTTTCTTGTATAAGAACTTCTTTTGTACTTTTTCAAGTTCTTTTCGTAAATAAAGTAAACTTTTTGCTCATTTAAAGTCTTATTATGATTACTCATTCTTGTTTGGAATAAATAAACATAATATTCATAGAATTTTTGGCAAACCCTCAGCCGTCAATGGATTTGATATGCTTTTACCACTACCATTTGATTCAGGCTAGCATGTAGATTGTCTAAATCCATTCTATATGTAACGTTGTACTAAAAGAATAAAATCTTTTAGATTTTATGCTACAATATCGAATATGTAGGCTACATGTGTTAGATGTAGACTTATTTCTAATAAGGGATCGAGATAATGTTCCCAGTGCATAAAAGACATGGATTCGGAGATTATTAACTTAATAATAACCATCGGCTACGATATTGAATACGTAGGCTTTGTCGTTTTTACGAGATCAAATGGAATTTCTCCTTCACGAACCCTTACGAAAGCCGAGTATGGAGTAAATTCAACATATTTAAAATGAGGTGATAAAAAAGAAGTGAAAATGAGATTTTACCTCCTTCTTCAGCAGAAATATCATGAGGTGGCTCCTCTTTGGATGTAGCTAGAGGAACACGTTGTCGATGAACGACCTTCTTGACCCGCTTCGACAGGTGAGCCTCTTCCAAAGTCTCAGAGCTCTCATGGTGGTTCTTTATATGCCGCTCGACTCTAGGAGAAGCTTGAGTGTGGATTGGAGCCAAAATGAGAGTTGATGGTCGAAGTCTCTTTCTACCAGCAAGAGGCATCATGTCTTCTTCTTCTTCTTCGTCTTCCAGGATAGGATATCTAACTGTCATTCTATTAGGAAATGTTAGGATCACCTTTTCCTTCATCTTAATTGGGGCATCCGGTGACCTAGGTTGATCAGTACGATGAGTTCAGTGAACAATGGAAGAACTCGCATATCCTCTTTGAAAGAAAGATGGTGGGAGACCAGCCACTTCTTCCTCCTCATCACTGTCAATTCTAACACCCTCTGCTTCATCTTCAGCCCTAACTTCATCCTCACCTTCTTCTTCATATGTTCCAACTGTATCAGTATGGAGCTCTCCCTCATCTTCATCAGAACCAGTGATTTGCTTTCCCTTACTGGAAGATTTGATGGATTTCTTTCCTTTTCTTGAGAGTACGGTCTCTCGGACCGCTTCGATAGCAAGCAACCTCTGCTTCTAACTCTGAGAGTCTCTTCTTTCTAGTGGCGGCATTAGCAGATATAAGCCACTTGCAATATAGAAAGGTCATCTGTAGGGGGGACACAGCTAGAGGAAGATCAAACCGAGCATTGGTACAGCCACCTATGCTCCAAAACCAGGCCCGTGCTCCATCGATGAGACCTCCACAAGTTCACAGTCGCTTATTCGGGTTGCCTACGTGCAGTTGGTTGTAACCAAACTGGCGAGCAAATCTGCAAGGTAAATACGGCTCGATGTTGCAGACATTTTTAACTCTGAAAACCAAATAGCCGGGGCGGATGTTCATAAACCTCCTAAAACATACTACATCTAATACGGTCCTGTTCTCTCTGGGTTCTTCAGCATTTATGAGAATATCATTATAAGTCTCGGAGAATTGAGGGAAGCACGGGAAGAACTCCTAACACTTGTGAACCCAAAAATGCCGAGACACATCATGCCATTGCCTGACCGACCACTTGCACTCTTCTAAAATTTGTAACAAAGGAAGATCTAGGTTGGCGGCTTCAGGAGCTGACATTAAGTCCGGCCGATGAAGAACTAACCAAGTCATTAGATAGGTGTAGGGAAACTCAATTTTGGGGATTGGAATTTCATTAGAAGGTTTCTTTCCCTTCTGTGTAAAAGTGGTGGCTAAGTAGTGGAGTCTACTGTGGATATCTGCAATCATTGCCGGGAGTAAAACTTTGATTGGCAAAGCATCAGAAGGTTGGTGAGGGATTACACATCTCTTTAGCCAAATGGCCAAATATCCAGCCAAAAGAGTTGTTAGTGAGATTCTTTTCTGAGTCTGCTACAAGAATAATACAAACTTCGTACCCTTAGGGAATCCACCTTCGGTCGAACTAGTAGTGTATGACTGTGCGTTTGTCTTCACCAATAACTTGTTTATCTCTAATGGGGTTAAAGGTGATAATTCACGTACCTCATGGTCCGAGTGATCTTCTAGGTTTTTGAAGAGATAGTCCGCAAATTGTTTCAGACTGATTTGCGGAGATTTCTTCTTGGATTTTATCTCCATCTCGGCCATGACAGTCTGATAATGGTAAGTTAACTCCCATAAAGTATCATGAACAACAATAGCCATCTCTTTCATCCGATTAAGCTAACTGACTGTCGGAATGAGCTCTTGATAAGGTATGTCTCCCATGGACAATCCAGATACTTTCATCATCTCATGGAGTGGGAGACCTAGTTCTCCATTCTTAGTAAAGAACATATTGGTATCGGGATTATAAGTCTCAAACAGGGTGAGAAAGTGATCAACACTGATCGGGAGCCCATACATACTAGCAGGAATGGGAGCATATAATCCTTTGTTAGCCAATTCACTTCCCCAATGGCCGAGTACGTAACGTGTCCTCCTCGTCCACCATCTATCCACAGAAGAGTGGACCCAACCATAGCATCTGAACTTCCTAATTGGAAATTCTCTTCCCAATCGAGCCAAACGGTTCTTAACAATACTTGCCTTGATCATAAGTTCA
The DNA here is from genome assembly GCA_022839385.1 of Asparagus kiusianus. Classification (NCBI taxonomy): domain Eukaryota; kingdom Viridiplantae; phylum Streptophyta; class Magnoliopsida; order Asparagales; family Asparagaceae; genus Asparagus; species Asparagus kiusianus. The sequence continues at coordinate 416,466 of BQKN01065925.1, read as the reverse complement.
TTCTGAGGCAAGTAATCCTGACCTAATACACCCGGATGGAGTCCCCTAATTAAGTGTCTATCACTTGATCCTGGGGTTTTAGCATCCTTACCGATAAATCTACAGTGGACGCGTTCATGATCCTATGTTAATCTCCAAGACATCTCTCGGGTCACTGCTAAGTTCCGGAGCTGCATAAAAGAATATTGGCGAGGAATCAGCGGTAGATGTATGTACATTCCGCTATCCTCATTCAACCATTGTTCTGCCTCACAGTAAAGCTTCTTGGGATCCTCCACGGAGTCTCCAAATAGATATTGATGCTTCCTTAGCGGTTGGTTTGAATCTTGATTCTGAGTCAACGGTACATCGGTAATCAACCGACGAAAAATACGATGATCCCCTCGTCATATGAGTTTAGGGATGCCTTCTGGACAGTCCACACTGAATTAGGGAGCCTCTCTAATTAGAGGAATCCCTTCAAAATAAACATGAGTGGTGCTACTCTGACCAATTACTTCTCGATCAGGAAGTCCATGGAAGGAAATTTGACTGAAGAAAAAAAATATGTTCGTTGGAATCCAGTTTAAAGGATATTTCCAAGGCTAAATAAGGGGTAGAATTCATCTCGTAAACCCACGAGATAGAGTCACCACCTTATGATCGACGAGACGATTTCAATTGTTAAACGCATGAAAGACAACGTACATCATCATGCGTGAACACTACGATGATATACCCGGCCTTACAAAATGTGGAATAATATAAAATCACCTCTTTTTCCTTGAGATGTGTTTTGGCCAAGCAAAATAACATCTTTCAGCATCGATCCCCACGAAGGAGGATATCAGCTCTTCCCGAATGCCCTACAAAGGAGAGCAAACGAGGATCTACATACAAAATTCACAAAATTCTAACTTTTGAATTGACAAAAGTTTAGAAAAATCACCTCCATAAGAAGCAACCACGGGCTCCTCTCTCTCAGCTGCATGGGAGGCAAATCTACTTCGGGGCAAGCGAGATCTTTTGAAAGACATAGTAAAAAAGTGATTTTTATTGAAAATCCTACAAAAAAGTTAGGGTTTTTAAGATAAAATCATGAAAAAAACACCCAAGATATGATCCAAAGGCTAGGTTTTCATCAAGGATCAAGAAAAATGCAAAGAGATAGGAGAAAGAGATCAAACCTTGAGAGAAAGTGAGGAAACCCTAAGTTCTTCGAGCAAGATTTGACAAAATCTGAAGATAAAGGAAGAGGGAAGGACTTAAGAACTCTTTTGAGAAGATCTGAGAAAGTTTTGAACTCAGAGAAGGCAGCCAAACATGGAGAAAAAAACTTCAAGCATCCGATTTTATACAAATCCAACGAACCCTATATCGGCTCGCTTGCTAGACAGGTGTCGCTGTCTCGCGATTCTGAGACACATGTCGCTGTCTCGCGCTTCCGAGATAAAAATGTTGTTTAACACTTCCGAGACAACAATGTTGTCTCGCACTTCCCAGATAGTCGACTGTCTTGCAAATGGGCCCGACTCGATGTGTTCTCAGTTACGTTCGTAGAGCATTCTCGACCCATTTTTAGTATATTTAACACTCCGATGAGTATACGGGTATAAATTATATCTCCTTGAACCTCTAATGGGTACATGAGGTTAAACTGATTCCCGAAAACTCTGAGGAGTAAAAGCACCCTAATGCTACTAGGAAAGAACCCTAGAGGGGGTGAATAGGGTTTATACTAATCTAATCCAATTTAAATACCAATTAAAACTAATTAATAAATATCCAAGCAAATATGATATGCAACAAGATATATATGCAAGGATATACAAATATCACAATGGTAAACAAAATATAAACAATATAGTGGATGAAATAAACGATGAGAGAATGACAATAAAGATGAACAAAAATATAAGTGCGCCAAGCCAAACTCAAACACAAGATATGATCACGGAGTTCGGTCCCCACGACCTACGTCTCCGCTCCTCATCTCGAGGAGATCTTTACTATTACAACCAGATTTTCTACGCTCACCCGAATAACGTTTACACCACACACTCGGTTTTCTAGTTCATCGAAAAATTTATAATCCACACTCTTGCAATCCTACTTTATACCCTCTAAGTGTTGGTCTCTAGCCCGTGTCTCCCTCAAATGTTAGGAATTTTAACATACCTCTAGGCATTATCACCTACCACACTCCTCTTGGGATGACCTTGTCTCTCATCACACACTTCTCTTGGTGTATAAGTGTATTACAAAGTGTATCTCATAATTTAGGCTCACAAATACAATTTGTTCTCTACTATGGATGAGAACTCAATTAAGCTAAACTCTCTAAGTCACACAAACCCACAACCCAATATATATGAAATACTATAAGCTCAATAGGTTGTGTGTGAACAAAGAGTATAATCAAAACAAACTAAACTCAAATAAAATTCTAGCTTATGGAAATTATGAACAAAACAATAAGTAGCTAGAAATAGAGTTTAGAAAACTTCTCTATAGATCAAGAGAGAGAGAGAGAGAGAGAGAGAGAGAGAGAGAGAGAGAGAGAGATAGAGAGAGATGAGTTGAAGCTCAAACACCAAAGGATGATCTCTTCTTCCTCTTGTGAAAATATCTTCACAAACAAAACTTGTAAACACACTAAACAAACGTTAAACCCTTGTTAAACTTTCTTAAAATATTCTCTTGGTCATTTTTGGTCTGAGGTATGAGGGGTATTTATAGAGACCCTAAGACACAAGAAACTCAAAGCAAAAAGACCAAAAACCCAAAACTGGAACAAGCTAGAAAAACAATTAGTCGTTATAGCATCAGTTGACTGACGGACCTTATCAGTCGACTGATGACCTCATCAATCGACTGATCAATCAACTAAAACAAAACAGAAACTTTTGTTATTCCAGATAATTTCTTCAGTCGACTGAATACATTCATCAGTCGACTGATAACACTGTATCAGCCTGATTAAAATAATAAATCTAATTTAAAATTTAAAATAGCAAATAAATTCCCAAAATTTTAAAACTTTAGGAAATGATTGTAGACATGATAATACACATGTCACAAAAACTGGTCTTCAAAAATCACCTCCTATTTGAAAAATATCATTATTTTGCAAATATGTCCAAAATATGAAATCATGAGATACTTGAAATTTGATGTTTTGACATAAACCAAATTTTGAAACTTTATAAAATAATTTTATAGACTTAATAAAAGATATAAACTATTATTGTTAAGTCTATAAACCAAAAACTCAATATTATGCAAAAATGAAGTTTTGCACAATATGCATTTGACAAAATGATAAATATGAAACATGTATATATATGTAAACAAGAATAAATGTTTCATATTTATATAAACTTGTAAACTATAAAACCATATATATATATATATATATATATATATATATATATATAACTAATAAAATGTGTGTTTATTTGATTGAGCTTAGAGTACTTAACATACATAATATAAAACCTAAACTATTTACCCAAGCAATGATCTTGATCTTCAATAAGCTCTTCTTTGTAAACTTACGGATGAAGCTTGAACTTAGATCTTTAACTTGAATTGCATAGGCTTCAACCACTATTCCGCCAACCTCCATTGGATATGATCGCTGAAGTGCTATTCCATCCAACATCCAACATATTGTTTGTTTACAATAAATATAAAAACACAAACACTAGACAAACAATATTAGTTGTAAATTATTTGTAAAAATATCATCAAAATAAAAAGGCCAACAAGGAGTACATGAGTATAAACTGATTCGCCCTACGCCAACGCCTTAAGAGTCTAAACTATGTAGACTCTAGTTAATGTACGAGTATAAACTATATTTTTATTGTAATGAAAGTCGACGCCAGTCAATGCGTCGATACCTTTGCCGAAACAAGGCACAGATCAATTCCAAAACCAAGGATAATCCCTGGGAGTTCAATCATAATTTAGATATGAATTCCTGACCAAGAAGATCAGTTCATCGTCAATTCAATAACACGAGCTAATTCACAAATAAACACACCAACTTTGATTCAAGATTTCGATAACGGTCAGACGATAAAGTACAGTACCGAAAGAAGTTCGGCTATTCGACAAAATACTAAATAGATCGAAAGATGAAGAAGTCCAAGGATTGAAGGCTAGGTTTATCATATCCAAAGTATTCTAACCTCCTCTATAAAAGAATGAGGCTGAAACACTTTGGAGGGGGTATCTGTAGGCGTTAAAAATTACATATAGGGTATCATACATAGCTCAAGTTAAAAGGAAGGTGATGAACATCATCATCTGAGTTACAGAGAATCATATGACGCTAAAGATCAACTAAGGATCCAAATTAACAATGGGAATCCTAATCTGATGACCCCTACAAACTGAGTAAAGGTCGGCGTCTCAATTAACCAGACATGACGACACCTCCTGTGTCAACTCAAAAGGTAGCCGACGTCTTGATCAGACGAGACAACACCTCCTGTATCAACTCGAAAGGTGGTCAACGTCTCAATCAGACAAGACGATACCTCCATGTCGACTTGAAAGGCATCAGTAGTCGACTCGAGGTCCAAGCTGAGACCCTAAATGAGATCTCCTTCGTGGTGACTTGAAAGACGTTGATAGTCAACTCGAAGTCTGAGACGAGACCCGAGACAAGGTTCCCTTTGTGTCGACTCGAAAGACGTTGGTAGTCAACTCGAAAGACATTGGTAGTCGACTCGAAGTCCGAGCTGAGACCCGAGATGAGATCCCCTTTGTGTCGACTCGAGAGGTGGTGATAGCTGACTCGAAGACCGAGACGAGCAATATTTTGAAGTCGAGATGAGATCAATGTCGACTCGAGAAATGGTCCAAGATGAGATGAAGATGAGATGATAGTTTGAAGTCGAGACAAGATCAATGTCTACTCGAGAGATAGTCCGAGACGAGACCGAGATGAGACGATAGTTTGAAGTTGAGACAAGATCAATGTCGACACAAGAGACGGTCCAAGACAAAACCAAGACGAGATGATATTTTGAGGTCGAGATGAGATCTATGTTGACTCGAGATGCGGTACGAGACGAGACCAAGACGAGATGACAGTTCGAAGTTGAGACGCGATCAATGTCGATCAGATGAGACGACAATTCCTATGTTGACTCGAATGGAAAACTGAGATGACACCTCATGTGTCGACTTGAAGGCCGATAGAAGTTGAAATCTCAAAGTCCAAGATGATACCTGAGACGAGACCCCTCCATGCTGACTGAAAAGATGGCGATAGTCGACTTGAATTCCGAGACACTTACCACTACCTCGGAAGAGGTGGCTTTGTCAGAGACACTAGCAAGTGTCTTGGCATAAGACCAACCTCCAAAGCTAAGTCCATTCGTGCCGACTCGAAAGGCAGTGTCAGTCAAAACGCCTTTAGTCAACTCGAAAGCTTCCTATCTTGTCAAGTGACTCCCAATAGTGCAAGGAACTAAAGGGAAGATTCAACGATCTTTGCGATGCTTTGATAAAAGTCAATGAATCTCTTCAACTCAAAGGTCAACTAAGGAATACCCGAGAAGCGCATCACACAAGTTTCAAGGACAAAACGTGTCTCAGAAGCTATGAGACAATTCATAGTTTCCGAGACAGTTAACACTATTTTGGAAGTCATGAGACAATTCATAGTTTCTGAGACAGTGATGACTATCTCGGAAACTAGAGTGGGCTTAGTGATTGTTTTCTCAAATTTTGTGCAATCCACATGGTTTAATAACTTCTAGGAATCATCCAAAAATGTAGGGGAGCCATTACAAGCAAAAATCATGCCCATAACCATAGGAATAATAGCATTAAATGTGGTGGGAGCGGTTATGAAACTGCCAGAAACAAGCCATTCTTCCGAGACAGTTGCGACTGTCTCGGAAATAGGAGTCCTTCGACACGATTCCTTTTCGATTTCAACCTTCAGTTATGGTTCCTATGGATTATAAATAGCCCCCTATCACCTATATGCATGGGGACGAAGGCTGAGAGGAAGGCAGAGAGAGCATGGACTTGAGCTAGTGGGTGAATCTTTAGCAAGGGAGAGAGAGTCTTCATTGTTTTTAAGCATTTACAAGAACCTTCGGTGTTTCCTTGAAATCTAAGCTTTGACTTGATTTAGGGAAGAGTGTTTTATCTTACTTTGCTAAGATATCCACTTCTATCTTTGTTTTCAAAACAAAACATCGACTTTTAGCCTTCTTCACGATTCAATATGGATCTATGATTCGATCGTCCAAGGGCTAATGTACCCTCGACACAAGCAAAGATCTCACGCAAGCAGTGAACAATAAACGTTCATGCGTGTGTTTCTATGGAGCACTTGTAATCTTGTTTTATTGTAAAGAGTAGTTTTACAAAGCATAAATGCTCACTCTTTTGTATTCATTATAATCAATAAACAGTTATAATGAATTATACAATAAAATTTGTTCCTGACACAAATAGGGAATTGTTTTGCTGCCAGATCGTAGTGTTGAACCGGTGACTCTGTCTCTTCAGAGACTTGCTTAATCTGAGTGATGAAAACATCAAAGTCAGCCAAAGCTTCTTGCAGAGCCTCCCTGGTATATTTGGAAAGACGCGGCAACTCATATAGAGTGATCCTCACGGGAATGTTGGCTAGCTGCGCTATGATATCAAAGCGGTATGGAGTGTTCGAGCTTTTCGATTTACCTCTTCCAATTGATTGATTAAAACGAGTCTGCTTCAAAATTTGAGTCTCTTTGTGTTGAGGCTCTTTCTATTTTGTCACCACTCCCTTCTACTTAGCATCTGGTTGTTTTTAGGGCTTGTCAGTAGGTTTGGAAGGAGTTGAAACTACCTTTAGCTTAGCCAAAGTTTTGGCATTATGGTTAGAAGCTTCGAGATACTAGTACTGATATTCGTTCCCGCTCCTAGCAGCAAAGGCTTCATGCTCGTCTCCAGAAAGTGAGAAAGTAGGGATGCCTTCGTCATCTTTCTCAGGGATTGTTGTGGTAGGACAACAAGACTTGCCCTTGCTTTTAGGCTTCTTCTTGGAAGAGGACCCCGCCCACTATTCATCTCTAAGCAGATCTGGATGGACCCAAAGAACTTCACCGTTAGGTACGGTGTGTGGTACAAGTCCCTTCTGACATTGTCCAAGAGGGTCGTCGTTTACTACCTTCTTCTCTACCTTTGACATAGGCTCTGGTTGGAACCATGATAGAGGGATAGAGTCAAAAATGATGGATACTACATTCACACCTCCTTTCTTTGCCTTGGGCTTTGCAGTTATGATGCCTGCATCGATCAAGGCTTGAATTCATTCTTTGAGAACATAACATACCTTAGTAGGATGGTGGACTCTTTTATGATAAGCGCAATACTTCTGATCCGAGGTTTTCTTAGCTTCCTCTTCATTCGTGATTGTTGGTAGCTTGACCTTATTTGTTATCCAAGAGATACTTGAAGATAGCCGGCACTTCATCCTCTTTGAAGGAATATTCCTTTGGAAACCTAGGTTCCAAAGTCTTTGGTTGCCTTGGAGATTGATGTGCTTGATGTTGCAATTGAAATGATGATTGCTGCATTGACTATCGTTGTGGCTATCGTTGTGATGTTTGGTGAGCATCAATGACAACTGCGGGAGCCTTTCCTCTACCTCGAGGATAAAAATTCTACTTTTGATGATTGTCTACCGGCTGACCCCTCTCAAGCTTCTTTCTCTTGAGAAAGCATTCGGCCTGTTCACCACACATCTTCAATTCTTTTCAAGTCTTAGAAAGCACGACCCCCATGGTTTCTAGAACATCCAAAGAGAGATTATTGTGACACATTTGGAGAATGAACTCCTTCGTGATTGAGTCTTGACAGTTCATTGCTTTATTCTGAAAATGTTTAACAAAGTTATCAACTGACTCTCCATCTTTTTGTTTCTCATCTAGCAAGGTTCCAATTGATACTTCAGTGTCATCATCAAAGAAATTAGTGAGGAATAAGTTTTTCATGTCGTTCCAATTGTTAATGCTCTCAGCCTTGAGACGTCGGTACAATTTGAAAGTGGCCCTACGAAGGGTGCCAACAAATGATTGGACCATCAAAGCTTTATTTTCAGAGATCATACCCAAATGAGACTTAAAATAAATTAAGTATTGAGTGGGTGAACTTCTCCCATCAAATGGAGTGAAGTTAATCAGACTGAATTTTGGCGGGTATGGAATTGACTCCCACTCCCTCGGATATAAGCAAGGAATACCCGTCTTCTTCACCTCTTGAGCCGACATCAAAGTGTTTACTTTTTTCTTGAGCTCTTTCATTTTCATGTCCTCACCCATATTTTTCTTCGGGGGATGTTGAGGAGGTTCAACTGGACCACCCCCAGTATTATTATTAGGAGGGGTGTCGGTAAAAATGTGTTCATCCACTTTTGAGTCGTTATCAACCATATTTGTTTAAACAGGTATGGTATTATGCTGGCTAGACTCAGCCCATTAATTAGGCTTAGGTTGTTGATGAGGTTGTTGAGTCTGTAATTCTCTCATCTGTTGCATAGTTAACTCCATTTTTGTTCTCATCTCGACTCTGATTTCTTCTCGCTGCTTAGCCAGAGCTTCTTACAGCATTTAAGATAATTGTTCGGGTGTGATGGTGAATGTCTCCCTAGCATGTCCTACACTGGACATTATGTCATCAAAGACGACTGCAGAACAAGTATCTGAGAGCTCATCATCTGAAGATCACCCTTCGTGCATTCTTCTGTAATCTCTGTGTCTAGTGGACCTTACCTGTAGCCGTGATATTCTTTGAGAGAGCCTCTGATCAACTCTTCCTCCTGGAGAAAAGTCAGGGTCAGAATTTGTTGAATGTCATTTCTCTCTATCTGCTATATTGATGGTGACTTCTGGGAGTTCATCATCTTCAATAGCTGATCTTTTCTTTCGGAAACGCCTCAGTTTGGGCTTTGATGTTTTGGTGGAAAGTCTTTGAAATACAAAAACCCTTGGTGGAGTGGCTTTGGAGCAGCTACATTCAGACAGTAATGCTCCGATGAGTCTTTTACATGAGCAATGAGGGCTCATTTCTTGAACAGTCCTCTTTTGAGACTTATTCAAACTCCCAGTCTGATAGTATAACTCATCGGTATGATGACTGGAGCAACCTATTGACTGTTAGTATGGTTGGCCTTGTTGACATTCTCAAGATGACTTGTTGTTACCTTTGAGAGATCCAAGGTCACGTCAGGAGTCAAATGTTTAGGACCACCCCTTGCATTTGTGGAGTCTTAACGGGCTCCTGAATTTCAATACAAACCCCCAAGCGGGTAGAAATAGGAGTTTTCCCAACTTGGGATCGTTTTGACTTGGTGTGAGGATGTGTACGACCTCCAGCCCGAAGAGTCACTTGGGATTTTTTCTGGACCTAAGCGTTCTTTGACTAGAGCTTTACCTCAATCCTCGTGTAAAGAACCAAGGTGATCTACCATTATAATTTTGAACTTTGATAGGTCAGGACTGACCCAAGGCTTCACTGGTGGAGTAGCAGATGTGATCGTAATAGACTGATGAGGAACGGACACTGACAGAGTTGACGAAGTAGTCGCGAGGGCTTGCCTTTGGTCGAGACACTGGTTAGTGTCTCGGACAAGGCCCATTTGGCCAAGACACTGGTTGGTGTCTCAGACAAGGCCCCTTTGGCCGAGACACTGGTTAGTGTCTCGGTTGAAGGGAATAGCCTCCAAGTCTAATTTTCACGCAGTAGTCGCGAGGGCTTGCCTTTGGTCGAGACATTGGTTAGTGTCTCGGACAAGGCCCCTTTGGCCAAGACACTGGTTGGTGTCTCAGACAAGGCCCCTTTGGCCGAGACACTGGTTAGTGTCTCGGTTGAAGGGAATAGCCTCCAAGTCTAATTTTCACGCAGTTTCGTATTTTGGAATCCAGACTATGCAGGCTTTTGGATGCGTTCCTTGAGAGTTGAACGTGTCTTTTTGACTTTGACCCATGCCTCAGCCGATGGCTTAGCAGAAATGTTGGTGGTTAGTCTTTGAGGCAACTAGATCACTCTATGCTCCTTTGACTCTATATCCTCATAGTAGCGAACTCTGTTGATTTGTTCCATAGCCTTAGCTAGCTGATGAACGCGATGTTAGCATTGTCTCTGACGAGCCCTCTGTTAGATATAGGTGCCCTGCAGGCAATAATTATATATTATAACAGGACCTATATGAATATAACATCATTGTTCAAAATAATAGTATACTATTTTGGTCAGATTTATCTGGTATTTTTAAATATAGATAAAGTCCTTAGAATAATACTAGACTATCAGACATTTCGGATATGATCGTAATGAAAAGATCTGATTTGTCACTAACGTATATTCTTTAATATTCCTAGTCGATGAAGTATTGAAATGGGACATCATCACTTTTGGAAGACTAGTGTATACTCTATTTCTCCTTTAGTAGGATGATAATCCATCTCTTGGATCATTAATGTGAGCCATCATGATATAGTATACAGGTGACTCATTAGTGAATGAGTTGACTGAACGACTCACTGAGAACATCTAGTTGGTAATTATACTTAATTGTCAAATAGAAATTCTCAAGTGATATAGTACATAGTAGTCTCTTGACCTGAGGCATGAGTACAATATCTTACATGTCAGTATAGGTGTACTTAGACTTTTATATAACCACAGTTTTCATTGAGTTGTACATAACGGTTCTTGTTGGGTGCATCCCGAGACATAAGTAGATATTGAGATGCCAAGATGTGATTCGTCTCTCTCAATATAGGGGCTTGATGTCATAAGATTGTTTGATATAACTATAGCCAAGAAATCCTTAGCCGAGGTAAATAAGATAAACTGAGTGTCAGTTTGATCTTATGGGTTATGAGTTTAATATCAACAAACACTAATCGAGCTATTAGGCTTTGATAGTTTTCCATACCCTAGGCTCGATAGTTTGACATGGTTTGACAAAGAGATCGAACTATACAATATTATCACTGAGTGGTCCTGATAAAATTGTGTTAACATCTTGCAAACATTTATCACAACTTATACCCGGATAGTCTTCATGTGTAGCTAGCACCTCTATTGTACTTGTGGATATGATCCACTGCCGAGTCTTAAGTTGGGCCCTAGAGTCACACCAAGCGTGTACTTGAATCCTATGAAATACAATTTATATAGTGATACGTATAATTGATACGCACATATGATTTTACCAGATACACATAAACGATTATGTATATCGGTAAAATAGAAATGCTATGTACTTAGGAAATAAATTCTAATGTTTTTCCTATAAAATTAACTTTTAGTCAACTAGTTGATTTTTTGGTCAACAGTTGACTTTTGATCAACTCATTGACTTTTTGGTCATATGATGACTTATTAATCAATAATTGGAAAATTACGAAATATCGTATTTATGAAATACTGTATTGATGTGGTATTTTTATTTATGAAATATACATTTCATTATACCTTGATTAATAAGTCATGAGATGAGTCATTAAGGTGGTATGGTTTGGGAACATGGTTTTAGCACATAGTTTTGATTATTCATGACTCTTTGCATGACTCATGAGATGAGTCATTGCATGACTCATGAAAGGAATCATTACATTTAGATGACTCATGGCATGACTCATGAGATGAGTCATGACATATCTCACTCTATATATATGAGCTCGCTTTCTTGTGGAAAAGTTAATGAAAAATTGGCTTAGTGGTTTTTCCATAAGTGAATAAAAGAGAGCTCTCCTCTAACTAAACTCTAATAATCTTTGAGTAAGAGGAAGTAGTAGGATTTTATAGTACCCCGGGGTGGATATCCTGCCTTGTGTCTTAAGAAGACTTTGATTTTATCAAGCTCATTTGAAGACTTGCAGATCCACTACAAGGAGGTTTACAACAACAATGAGAACGAGCTAGGGGTTGTTCGATCTTCCATCGAACCATGCTACGAAAGTAAGCCTTCAAAGCTCTTGGTTGCTCTCTTTATTATAGAGATCATATTAGATTTAATTAGGGTGGTCCTGTTTTGTATTTCATGCTCTCTACATGCTTAGTATAATTATACATATTATATTCCACTGCGTATTTTGCATGTAATAAGCACAAATTTCCTTCACCGTCTTCGTCAGAGTCAGTGCATTTTCATTCAACAACTCCTTAATGGGAGAGAAGTCATTGTGAGCAGAGGTTTCGGCATTGTTAATCACCAGGGCAGCATTGCGAGGAGAAGTCTTAGCAACGATTGGGTGAGAGTCACCACCTGTAGCCTTCATTGAAATTGACAATTGAAACACCTTCTTCACGAACAAAATCTTCCTGTATTTGCGAGACGAGGAAGATCTTGAGGAGGATGAGGAGAGATATTCCTCAAACTTTGTTTGGTGGAACTCATACTTGACCGTAGATTCAACTGGGATCTTGATTGGTTATGACACGATGGTCTCGGTAGTATGACCATTAGCTCCCACTGTTGTCGCCAGTGTGTTTGCATCGAAAGTTATTTTTATTACTGAATCCATTACATGTTTATCGATTACAGATTTAAAGTAAAATTAGTCTTTTATAAGACTTTTTTACATAAAAAATAAAAAAATACAACTCTCTAGAAACATAAGTAGAGGACGTTTATCACCCGCTGCTTGCGTGAGATATTTGCCTGTGCATGGGTGCGTTAGCTCATGGAGAACTGAATCACAGATCCAAGTTAAATCATGAAGAAGGGTTGAGGTCGATGTTTCATTTTAGAAACAAGGACATAAGTGAATATCTCAACAATGTAAGATAAAACACTCTTCTCAAGATCAAATCAAAGCTTAGATCTCGAGGAAACACCGAAGGTTCTTGAGGATGCTTGAAAACAATAAAGACTCTCTCTAAAGTTTGCCAAAATATTAATTCTCTACCTTTTCTGCCTTGGTCCCCCATGCATATGGATGATACGGAGCATTTATAGTCCACTTGACAGCCCCTATTTTCGAGACATGTTCCATGTCTCAGAAGAAGGGGGTTCAGCCGATCAATTTTGTAAGTGCTATTATTTCTACATTTATGAGCGTGCTTTTTATTTGTAACGGTCCTTCCACATTCACACACAATCCCCAATAGTTATGAAGCCACGTGGACTGCACAAAACTTAAGAAAATCATCAACGAACTTATGATATTCCACCATAGTTTCTGAGACACATCTGTGTCTTGGAAACTATAAATTGCCTCATAGCTTACGAGACACGTTTTGTATCGTAGAAACTATGAATTACCTCATAGATTCCGAGACAAATTCCTTGTCTCGGAAGTTGTGTGACACATGATTATTGTTTTGTATTTTTGTGCATTCCTTAGTTGGTCTTTGACATCGGATGATCCTCTTTGACTCAGATGATCACATTTATCATCTTCTCTTCATCTTAAGCTATAGGTAACTTATAGGTAATTTTTGACGCCTACAGCCTTCTCTATGAGAGGGTAGTTGAGCTCGCCCGCTTTAAAGCTTCGGCTGACATAGTACATGGACTTCTGGATGTTCTCTTCGTCTCAAATTAGAATAGAGTTGACTGCTTTAGGGGAGACGACCAAATATAGGTACAAGGCCTCCCCTGCTATGGGCTGGCTTAGCAGTGGCTATGTGCTCAAGTAGGCTTTGAGGTCTTGAAAGGCTACGTTGCGTTCAGCCATCCAACTCATGCTCTCCTTCAGCTTCTTGGATCCCCTCAGTGTCTTGAAAAATGGAAGGCTTCTCTCGGCAGATTTGAAGAGAAAGCAACTCAACGTCGCTATTTTCCCGTTCAGCTTCTGGACATCCTTCAAGGTGTAGGGTTTGGATAGTCCCTCTATGACAGCTATCTTCTCTAGGATGATCTCAATGCCTCTCTGAGTGATCATAAACCCAAGGAACTTCCCTGACTGCACCCCAAAAGCAAAATTGGCGGGATTAAGCTTCATGTAATTGAGTCGGAGAGTGGAGAAGGTCTCATCTAGATTTGATATATAGGACGACGCTTGCTTCAATTTCACCAGTAGGTCGTCCACATAAGCTTCCAAATTGCGGCCGATTTGGGGCTTGAAGATTTTATTAACAAGCCTCTGGTATGTGGCCACAGAGTTCTTGAGCCCGAATGGCATCATTTTGTAGCAATAGGTCCCCTAATCGGTGATGAAGGAGGTCTTTTCCTGGTCATGCTTTGCCATAAAGATTTGGTTATAACCGAAAAAGGCGTCCATGAAGCTCAGTAGCTCATTGTAGGCTGTCTAAAAATCACAACAGATAGCTGATCCTCATCAAACACTGATGATAGAAGTTACAATTCAACGGCTTCCAGAAGGCTACAATTTGAAGACTTTCATGTAGATCGATGAAGGTTATAATCTGATGACCTTCACAACAACTGATAAAATCTCTAATCAACAGCCTTCACAATCAATATTGGGAGCTATAATCTGACGACTCTCATAATTTTAAGGACCCAAGACGAAGATTACAAGGTGCCGATCTTTACAACGCTTTAGCAAAAGAGACTACAAATTGACAGTCTCTTCAAATCTAAACGCAGAGCTCACCTATGCGTCCCAGATTCAAAACGCATAGCTCGTGGGCGCGTTCCAAACTCCCAGAAACAAAATGCAGAGGTCCTCCCTGCATTACCACCTCAAAATGCAGAGGTCATCCCTATGTTACAACATCAAAACACAGAGTTCGCATAGAGCTCAACTCTGCATCCCAGACTCAAAACACAGAGTTCATGCAGAGCTTAACTCTGCGTCCTAGGCTCAAAATGCAGAGTTCATGCAGAGCCCAACTCTGCGTCCCAGACTCAAAACGCAGAGTTCATGCAGAGCTTAACTCTGCGTCCTAGGCTCAAAACACAGAGTTTATGCAGAGCTCAAATCTGCGTCCCAGGACCAAAACGCAGAGTTCATTTCTGCATAGTCCGACCTGTGCGTTCAGCCATCAAAATAGGCCCAACTCTATATTTTAAGTCTAAAACACAGAGTTCGGGCCCTAAATGCTATTTTTTAGCGTTTGACTCATTCAAAACAAGAATTGAACGGTTTCAAAACCATTTTCCCCACGATTTGAGGAGCTGTTTAAGGGGGCGGTTACACCCCATTCAGCCCCACTTAGGAGCGAATTAAGGGGACAGTTATACCCCTTAATCCCCTATAAATAGAGGTAAACCCAACTGAGTTCTGACTGGCTTTTTGGATCCGGGACTTGGCAATAAAGGGGGAATTTCTTGGAACAGAAAGGGCCTGAAGGGATCGGCATCATTCTCTAACGGAGATCATCTTCAACTTCAGCAACGAGGAGTTCGTCCTTGGCTTACAAACCAATTTTGATTAAATCAACTCTTTTATAGAGTTTCAAACTCGTTCAGAGTTATCAACTGTCACGCCCCGCTTCCCAAAATACCCGGGAATCGGAACGTGAACAAGCCCGCGACGTATTAGATTGAGAAGAAATATACACTATTATTTTTTTTTTCTCAATCCAATACGCTAAGCGTCTAGAATATATATACAATGCGAAGTCACAGGTCCCCGATCACAATCAGCAAAAATATAATGAACAATACAGAATATGAAATAGACATATCATCAAAAGAAGATCATCCGAGACATAAAATATTCGGGTCAACATGCCCTTATACAAAACTATCCAACTGAATACTAGAGAGATATAAAAATACATTGATCTAAGGAAATGAAGATGCTACAAAAATAAACTGAAGGAATAACTAAGCTTCGGCTTCTTCTGCTCCGTCTGCAAGGCACTCCTGCTGGAATATTCTGGCTCTGGCACATCTCCAAGCTGGACCTGTTCTTCCTCTAAGTCTGACGTACACCAGAGAAAACAGGTGTACGTCAGGTGCATAGCGCACAGCAAGACCCCACAAAACAAATAGAACAACGAAAACCAAAACGAGAAACAATACGGTAACCGAAATGACAAAAGAAACATGCAACTGGAAATCCAACCCAAACAATCAAGTAACAAGTCGGTCATGCAACTAGTCATCAGAATAATCATCCAGGTAACCATGTCATACAAATAGACGGAATTAATACTTAAAAATCTATAACAAGAGACGTAATACATCGAGCGAAATAATCCAAATAAGGAAACCCTCATGTATATATCATATGTCTCAAATTGTAGATAATTAAATATTAATCCCAGTCTATGTATGAAAATATAGTACAACTGATCCGTATCTCACAAAAGTCATACCTAGCCTAGAAACGAGGTCAAGTAACTAGCCATCCTATAATAGGTCACTGGTCACATCTCACACAGAGTCAACGCTCCTATCACCGGATAACTGGCTGTTCACAAATCCTCTACGTGCACCCAATACGCCGCTATACTGGATCGGTCAGAGGGCTACACGCAATCCGATTCTGGCCTGGTTCGAACTCAAGCAAGAATCAGGTGAATATCCAGCTGTAGGCTGTCTAAAAATCATAATAGATAGCTGATCCCTACGAGATTACAAGGCAATGGTTCTTTCGAATCAAGAAGCAAAATTCATCCTTGCGATCGCTACAAACACAACCTCATGTTTGAGATGATTGATCTTGATGGTTGCGACAACAACATGACCAATATTATATTAGCAACTATTAGAGATGCTGATGAGCAGTGGAATGATTTCAGAAATAAAAGGTTGGACTTAGTTGGTGAGTTGCTTGGTAGAGAGTTGTGGGCAAATATTCGTCTAAAAGATACTATGGATGTTGATTCCCGACAAATTTCAACAATGAAAGCTACAATCAAATAGCTTTCGGGTCGATAAGCGAAAACTGCAAATGGAGGACTTTTCACATAGATCGAGAAGAGTTACAATTCGACGACACTTCCGACAACTGATGGAAACTCTATTCAGTAGGCTTCACAATCTACAGTGGAAGTTACAATCTGACGACTTTCACACTCCACAACAATAAAAGCGAGGATTACTGAACGATGGTCCTTGCAACACCTTACAGAAGAGGTTACAAGTCAACAAACTCCTTCTAAAATGCGAAAGTCATCCCCGCGTTACAATTATGGAAGTGCAGGCGACCCCCGCGTTTCCAAGTCACAAATCAAACGTGAGCGACCCTCGCGTTCGTAGGGGTTCAACTCACACCGACCCCCGTGTTTCCAAGCAGGCAACAAGCCAAAACGCGAGCGACCCTCGCGTTCATCAATGTTCAGCCAACACCCAACCTCGCATCTCAATCCTAAGACACGAAGTTGGGTTCTGAACGCCAGATTGGGCGTTTGACTTGTTCAAACACGAGTCGAACGGTTTCAGAACTGTTTTCCCACGATCTGAGGAAATCACGCCCACGTAGGAGCGGATTTAGAGGGCAGTTACAACCTCTTATCCCCCTATAAAAACTCAACAAACTCAACAGAGTGAGGGGATCGGATTTTTTGATAATCAGATCAGGCTGGCTGGTTGGATTTGGGAGAATCTAAACAGAAGGGGCTGGCTTCCTGGAACGGAGGAGTTAGCAGCTGAAGCGAATTCTAGAGGATCTAAACCACTCAGCTTTGGCGGTTCAGCAACAGCAGCAGCGAAATCCTTGAAGATAGGATTTTTGAATCGATCTCAGAAGATCAAATCTGAGAGGATTCTTCAACAACAGAATGACAGCTTGATCATTAACCGAATTTTTGGTTCTAACAACTCTATCTACAGAGTTTTAACTCGTTTAGAGTTCTTAAACTCGTTGAAGAGTTACGTATAAAACTTCTCACAGAAGTTCATCGTTCCCACGAGATAGGACGGTCAGATCGTCAACGGAGAGCAAATTCGACGAAAGCAATCAAAGGAGGCATTCCATCGCTACCGTGAAGAACCCAGTTTTAAACAAAGGAGAAAACCAAATTCGTTTTCTTCTCTTTTGTAATCAAGTTGTAATTGAGATTAAAAGAAATACAATTCAATTTTCTTTTGTTCTCTTCCTTGCAATTTTCCCACATACAAAAGATGGCGACTCCGCTGGGGACTAGCTTTTCTGACGAAGAAGTGGTGGCGCAATCCGACGTCCACTTCACGGGAACAACTGTAGAAACTCTCATCGTGGAGTTTGATCAAGCTAAATATGAGGAAGCCTTATCCTCTGGATCCCTTAGCCCCAAAGCTAAGCGTGGTGTCCGCAAGATCTCTAAGGAGGTCGATTCTGTTGTTGAAACCCCGAAGAAAGCCCTCTCCTTCGGCCAGGAACTCAAACTAGCTCTGCTAGTTGAAAATCCCACCTCCGCGTCAGCCGGATATACTTCAGGCCACAAACGGCCTCTGGAGGAGACGAGTTCCATAAGCGTTAACGACGCTGCTGCTAAGGCTTTGAAACAAGCCAAGAAGAACGCCGTTCGCAGACGGAGAAGATCCATACGACGAGCACACTTGCGTGAAAGCCGAATGCTGACACAACGCGAGAATCGCGTTCCTGAAACTTCAGCCGAACCTAGCGTTCCCAAAACAGAACGCTCACTTCGTGGCAATGAGCCCGACTATGAGCCTCGGCTAATTCAGCTGAAACACGACCCTGAGTGGCGTGTTGTCTCTTCAAAACGCAGCCCTCAGAAGGGAACTGCCAAAAATAAACGCGACTGTCACGTGCGCGTTCAAACAGAGCATGATTATGTTCCACCAACTAAACGCGATCCTCAGGGGAGCGTTCAACCAAAACAGGACCCTCAGAGGCCTGTTTCATCATTTAAACGTAGGCCTCGGCCTAATGTTTACAAATCTAAACACGACCCTCGCGTTAATCTTCAAGAACGCCACTCTAGTGCTGCTCTTCAAGAACGCGATCTTCAAGAGGTCCGCCATGTCCAGAAAAGTCAGCGTGGTTTCCGAATCCACGTTCGACAAGAACCAATCTCACACACCCAAGGGCAGGGGGTTCCATCTCCACCTCCACGCCCGGGGAAAAGTTCCTCCTAAGTTCCTGATTTGTGGGAATTATTGTCAGGAGAAAAACCAGTGCAGCAAGAAGCTCACTCATGTCAATGTGAGAGGCTTATATCGGCAGTCCTGTCAGAATGCCATTGTTGCGCATCCACACCTCGGCAATCCGTGTTCGACAGATTAACAAACGTTGTCAGGCCTGCCAAACAACAACGCCGACACATGAAGAAAATAGCTGAAGCTGAATACCCTGAGGTCACTATCAACATGATCGGTCGAGGGAAAGCTTCGCATTCCGATTCCGACGAGTCGCAAAGAAGTCATTCCCCAACTGTTAGGGAAATTTGTGACCAACTCGAAGGAGTATATCGGAATACTCGGACTCGGACAGGAGCTATTCGCCCGGTTAACTATCAAAAGTTATCCAAAGGCATTGCAACAAGTGATGAACATTCGGCAATAGCCGAGTCTCAATCTTCAAGCTCTGTCGGAGCAAAAGAGGTTTCTGCTTACATGACCAGAAACCCCGAGGACATAGTCAAAAGAGTGGACGAACATCATGTCATGCTCTAGGCGCAACAGGAGACACTTCTTCAATTAAAGGATATGTTGGCCCAGCTTCTCGCTGAAAAAGGCCACAAACCTGAGTCTTCCCGAAAGACAACTTCAAAGGGAAAGCAAAAAGCGCACGAACATTCAGATCGTGAGACTCACAATCTTGAATCTTCTTCCGAAGGTGAGAGGGAGATGGAAAAAAAACTGCACCCTCAATCCACCAAGGTGGACGAATTGGAGGCTCGCCTCAATGCAATTGCCAACAGGAGCGAGCTCCGCGAAGAAGGAGTGGTGCGGCCTTATCCTGCGGAATGGGATACAGCTCCCTACCCGCCAAAATTTAAGGCTCCAACCTTACAACCGTTCGATGGCACGAGATCGCCGAATCAGCACATTTACTACTTCAAATCCCAGACTGGTGATGTAGTAGCAAATGATGTAATCTTGACCCGGTTATTCATCGGCACTCTAAAAGGGGTCGCCTTTGAATGGTTTATGAAACTGCCTGCCGGATCTATGCAGAAATGGGCAGACCTGGAAAGGCTATTCTTGGCCAGGTTCTTTGAGGACGACACGGAGGTCTCGGTCCCAACTCTTCTCGCCACTAAGCAAAAGAAGGGAGAGTCCATCAAGGCTTACGTGGAGAGATTCCGTAGCATGGCATTGCGATGCCCCTCAGGTATGGCCCAATCAACCTTGGTTGAAACTTGCAGGCACAACCTGCAGACTCAGCTCGTTGCCCAGATGGGGGTAGCGGAGTGTCGTTCTTGGAGACAGCTGGTGTCGCAAGGAGAACAAGCTGAAGAGATAGTGGCGCGAGTCAAAGCTGAAGAAGTGCCACAACCCAAGCCGCAGCAGCAACGCAATCAGCAAAATGCCCAGCGGTCTAAGGAAAAAGAGACTTTAGCAGCCGACTACACGCGAGTACCACCGCCCAATAAGCAAGGCAAGGCGCCAAATCAACAAAGAGCGCCCAAGCAATATTCGTTCAAAGAGGAGCACGTGGATACCCTATTCCAATTGCTCCGAAAGAACAATAAGCTGCAGTTGCCTGAAATCAGGAAGCCGGATGAAGCAGGAAAAGTGGATGACCCTAACTATTGCCGTTATCACAGATTCCTTGGGCATCCTACCAAAAAATGCTATGTCTTCAAAGATATCTTGCAGAATTTGGTAAATGCTAATGTGCTCACTTTGAAGCTCGAGCAGAAGACAGTGTCTACCAACTTGATAGCGGTCCAATTCGGCGACTTCCCACCGGTGACCACTGCAAATGGCGTCGTTCCCATTCATAAGGGAGAGATGCACCTGAAGAATGTTGACTTGCATAGTCAGAAGGATAGGGGGTTGGTACCCCTCACCACCCCAAAAGGGGAAATCATGTGGGTCCACCCTGACCTACTAAGAGATCAACAATGGACGAACACCTCGTCTAAAAAGAAAGGAGGCAAGGCTAAGTCTTCCAACATGATTAGCCCCTCCATTGCTGAAAATGATGATCACCTCAAACCTCTCACCGATTCAGAGGAAGAGAGGATTGTTCTGGCAGCATATTCAGGAGACAACCCTGGCACTCGGTCAGGAAAAGCCTACTTGAGGGATTACGGCCAGAATGCCCAAGAGGTGGAAGAACAGCCCCAAGACGCTGGGGGTTCTGTGTCGAAGAAGCCGGTTAACAAAGGCAAACAAAAGGAGCTCCGGTTCAATAAAAATCTTCACTAGGAACCCGGGGAGTCGAGCACTCCTTTCTAATTCAACGTCATAGCGCAGCTAGCCAACATACCGGCCAGGATTACCTTATATGAGCTCCTGAGGTTATCCAAAACCACCAAGGAAGCTCTGATTGAAGCATTGAAGAATACGGAGAGCTTCATTATGCAAGTCGCTCTAATTCCCGAAGCTTCTGAAGAACAAACTTGCCTGCAATGCCTGCAAGCAGCAAGAAGTCTACCTTGCATATCCTTTACTCAGGAAGATATGCAGGTCAAACACCAACACGACAGACCTCTATACTATACGGGGTATATCGGATCCTTCGAAATCAGTCGTGTCCAAGTAGACCCGGGCTCAGCACTCAGCATCATGCCTTACAGGGTCATGCATGTCTTAGGAATCCCTATACATCGGCTGAACACAATTCAGACAACCATCTTCGGGTTCAACGCAAACAGTACTCGGCCCCTGGGGAAGATCAAACTCAGGTGTCAAATCGGAGACCTTAAGTCTGAAGTGACTTGCTACATCATAGATGTGGACACGTCCTACAATCTTTTGTTAGGACGATCCTGGATACATGCGAACCGCATTGTCCCATCTACTCTGCATCAGGTTATGAAGTATGCCAACGACGAGGGGGAAGTTTGAACTCTGATTGCAGAGAAATACCCCTTCCGAGGAGTCGAGAATTTCCACACCGACTCCGTTTTCTACCTGGAATCCCAGGAGAAAGAAGATGTAGATAGCGGTAACGAAGCTGACATTGAACCAGATCCTGATGAAGATTGTCCTTGGGAATTAAACTTTAATATAATGGGTCAGGGTGACAATAATAATGTACCGAGTGAGGGCGAGTGGTGCATTAATAAAGATTTTATTTTGGCGTACTTGTCTGGTGTTCCCTCTAAAAATAAACAAATAGAGAATAATGCTAATGCAGGTACCAACCCATGGCACGTACTGTGCACAGAGGCATCCCTCACGTTGCCAATCGAGTCATCCCTCGTTTCAGATGAAGAAATAGAGGATGCACAGAAGGCCTTCTTCAAAGTCCCATCCAAAAGGAAAGGGCGGAAGCCGATCTGTTTCGGGAAGGTCAAACCCATACAACTCAAACGAGGAAGTTCGGAGGAAGATGATGGAGTTCCTCAATTCCATTATCACGAACCTAACTCCCTCCGGTTAATGAAATAAATAGGGTATGACTTTGACGAAAAGCAGGGTCTAAACTTCGGGAAGGGAAGGCGAACACCAATCCGAATGTCCCTAACCCCCGAAGGGAAACCCCCAGATTACTACCAAAAGACTAGAAGGAGTTTAGGATTTGTCACATCTCCCGCTGTCTCAAAGAATGAAATAAGTAATCATCTGCGTTGGGACCACTCATCCGGAACATCTGCATACGAGTCTGATGTCAGTGTCGGACCTTTCTTTAGAAATCTGACCGTGAATATGGTTTCGACTAGTCATCCAGATGAAGACGCAGGGGGTGATGAAGAAATAATTAAATCAACCAGTGATCCTTGGATCAAACGCCTCAACATCCTGTGGGATATGTGGTTTGAACAACGCGAACCACCTACTGAGGACAAAGTGGTCCAAATTAACATGGGAGATGAACACGACCCCAAACCAATTTTCATAAGCGAAAGCTTATCACCATCTGAGAAAGAAGATCTTGTATCTCTCATCCGAGAATATATAGATGTCTTTGCTTGGAATTATGAAGACATGCCCGGTCTTGACCCAAAAGTGGCCACGCATCGTCTCAATATCGATCCGGATGCAAAACCCGTTAAACAACAACAACATAGGTTTCGTCCGGAAATTATGGAATCAATCGAGTCTGAAGTGAAAAAGCTTATAGACTCGGGTTTTGTCAGGGAAGAATAACACCCAGACTGGGTAGCCAACATTGTTCCAGTTCCCAAAAAGAACGGTAAGGTCCGGATATGCATCGACTTCCGCGACCTTAACGCAGCTTGTCCGAAAGACGAATTCCCGCTTCCTATCACGGATGTTATGATCGATAACACCTGCGGATATGAAAGAATGTCTTTCATGGACGGATTCTCCGGGTACAATCAGATCAAGATGCACCCAGACGACGAGAAGCATACCGCATTCAGAACACCGTTGGGGGTGTATTGCTACACAGTGATGCCCTTCGGCCTGAAAAATGCAGGTGCAACTTATCAACGTGCAATGAACACAATCTTCCACGAACATCTGCGTAAGAAGATCGAGTGCTACGTTGATGATATAGCAGTAAAAAGTCAATGTAAGGATGACCATCTTGCAGACTTGAGGACAATGTTCGAAATCATGCGAACACATTAGCTGAAGATGAACCCTACAAAATTATTTCTCGGGGTATCAAGTGAAAAATTCCTGGGATTTATTGTCACATCCAAGGGAATTTCTCTCGACCCCGAAAAGGTGCGTTCTATCCAAGACATGCCACCGCCAAAGAATCTCAAAGAACTCAGAGGGTTGCAAGGCAGATTAGCTTACATCCGGAGATTCATATCCAATCTTTTGGGGCGCTGTCAACCTTTCTCTAAGCTCATGAAGAAAGGGGTATCCTTCGTTTAGGATGGGGAATGTCAAAAAGCATTCGAGGAGATCAAGAGATATCTCACCCATCCACCTGTTCTCGTGGCCCCTATATCAGGAAAACCATTCCTGTTATATGTGAGGGCCATGGATCATTCTCTCGGAGCTTTGTTAGCCCAGAATAACGATCAAGGGCAAGAGCAAGCCATCTACTATTTAAGCAGGACCATGATGGGAGCCGAACATCGGTATAACCCGGTCGAGAAAGAATGTCTTGCTTTGGTATTCACAGTTCAAAAGATGCGATATTACCTAGTCGGACAAACAATTCATGTCATCTCAAAAGTAAATCCCTTGAGAGTTCTAATGACTAAGCCATCATCTTTAAACTGCCGGCTCGCAAAGTGGGCCATACTCTTGTCACAATATGACATGCAATTCATGTCCTAAAAAGCAGTCAAGGGTCAAGCATTGGCAGACTTTTTAGCCGATCACCCGGTGCCAGGAACATCTAAGCTCTATGAAGAATTACCTGATGAAGTTGCCGAAGCTTGCGTCATTCAAGAA
Source organism: Asparagus kiusianus (assembly GCA_022839385.1). Taxonomy (NCBI): domain Eukaryota; kingdom Viridiplantae; phylum Streptophyta; class Magnoliopsida; order Asparagales; family Asparagaceae; genus Asparagus; species Asparagus kiusianus. Next base: position 392,162 of record BQKN01065925.1, on the reverse strand, counting down.
TCTACACAAGTGTGGAAATTATTCTTCGACGGTGCATCTAGAGCAAACCCTCATGGAGCGATTACTGCGGGAGTAGGAGTGGTGTTCGTCTCTCCTAACGGTCACATAATCCCAAGAGGATTTTCCCTAATCGAACCTTGCACCAACAATGTAGCTGAGTATAATGCTTTGTTACTAGGGATGCAACTTGCTGAAGAACTTAATATTCGGCATCTTGAGGCTTATGGTGACTCTCAGCTCATTGTAAATCAAGTCCGAGGGGAATACGAAGTACGTCATGAGGACCTGATCCCGTACTACTTAGCAGTGCTGAAGCAAGCTAAGAACTTCGAGGGATTCTTTATTGAATACATCCCACGGGCCTAAAACGCTTACGCTGATGCTTTGGCTTCATTGGCAACTTCGCTGGCATTACCGCCAGGTACCGAAACGACGATCTCCGTCGCAGGGCATGAACTATACTCCTCCAAGATTCCTAAGGAGGAAAGCTCAGACAAGACAATGACGGAAGAAGTCTGTACAACCTCTATAGAATTCGAGTCTAGAGATTAGCGATTTCCATATATTGACTATGTCCTATACGGAATTTTGCCCGATGACCCTAAGGAAGCGACTGCCATCAAACGAAAGGCCCTCCGATTCTATTACGATGCAGTCTCTCAGACTCTGTATCGTAAATCCCATGACGGGGTTTTGCTTCGATGTCTTTCTCGAAAGGAAGCAAGGGAAGCCCTTAAAGAAGCTCACGACGGGATGTGCGGAGCTCATCAGCCCGGAGCTAAATTAGGAGATCGTCTCCGACGAATCGGCTATTATTGGCCGAAGATGTTTTCAGACGCGGTTGACTACGCTAAACGTTGTCACGCATGCCAAATTCATGGGGATTTCATCCATCTAGCACCTGGGAACTTACATCCCACATCTGCATCCTGGCCATTTGAAGAATGGGGCATGGATGTCGTCGGACCGATTTCTCCTCCGACGTCCAAGGGACACCGGTTCATCCTAGCCGTAACCGACTATTTCTCCAAATGGACGGAGGCTATCCCGTTGAAAGAAGTCAAGACTTCGAATGTGATCAAGTTCATCAAGCATCACATCGTCTACCGTTTTGGAGTCCCGAGGCGAATAGTTCACGACAATGGCACATAGTTCGTCAGCTTTGGGTTTCAGAGATTTTGTGACAAATTCAGAATCCAAAGTGTCGCATCTACAGCATATTATCCACCAGCAAATGGTCTTGCAGAAGCTTTCAACAAAACCATAGTGAAGCTTCTCAAAAAGTTTCTTTCTAAGAGTCGGCGCGATTGGGATGAAAGACTCGGTGAATGTCTGTGGGCTTACCGTACGACGGTGAGGACCCCTACGCGAGCTACACCATTCTCTCTGGTATACGGCTGCGAAGCTGTGCTACCATTAGAGATCCAGATCCCTTCTCTGAGAGTCGCAATCACAACTGGACTAACAGAAGAAGAGAAACATCAACGACGCCTGCAAGAACTTGAAGCCTTGGACGACAAACGACTTCAAGCTCAGCAACAGATTGAGTTGTACCAAGCTCGTATTTCCAAAGCCTACAACAAAAAGGTTAAGGAACGGACCTTCAAGAAAGGCGATTTGGTTTTGGCCAACAGGCGACCCATGGTGATGACACACAAAACCAAAGGGAAGTTCAATCCTAAGTAGGAGGGGCCCTTCGTAATAGAATCAGTTTATTCGAATGGAGCCTATCGCCTTATTAATCAAAAAGGAGACAGGCTCATGATGCCAATCAATGGGAAATTCTTAAAGAGATATTTCCCGTGAATCATGTAGCCCCCTAAAACCTAGCTAAATCAGGCTGGGGGTTGCCAATTTATAGTATAATTCTATTTGTATTTCGTCATGTTAACACTACACCTCTGACGATTGAAATTTTCTGGAATTATTTCAAGTAATAATAAAGAGAATTTCGTTTTTATATTGAGTTGACACTATATTTACAGCATTTGCATTATTGTTCATTGTCTTGAAATCATATTTCAACAAAAGAGATGATGAAAACCAAAATGAAATCATTTCCATTCAATATTGTTAATTCCAATACAAAGATGAAAGCAATTGAAAGGAAAATGATACAAATTTATTCCTCCACCAAAAATGGCGCAAATCCTAAGCATCGGGACTCATCAGTCTAAAAGACTTGAGCTTAGATTTCAGCGCTGATATATTCTCCTCGCGAGCCTTTCTGATTTCTTCAGTAATCTTGCTCTTGAGCTCCTCTTCATTAGACGTTGCTTCTGCAAGTTCTCGCCGAAGCTTGTCGGCAGCAACGATTTCGTCGCAATAGCATTTGAAGAGCTCGTCGCAATAAGTGGCTAACCCTTTTAAAATTTTCGTACCATCAGCTAGCTGAGCGTTTATTTGAGGAATTTCAACACCAGCGCGAGCAAGTTCTGCTGCGGTATCCCGGAGACCCACAGCGAGATTGCCCATGTCCTCCTGTACCCGGATATGTTCCCCACGCAGGTGATCAAGACGAGGTTCTGTTTCGGATAAGCTCTTCCGAAGAGCCTCTTGCTGTTGTGCCTTCAGAGCCTTGGCCTCAGAAAGAGCCCGATCCACTTCTGGCCCTATGTCGTCGTGTTGCAGCATGGAAAGGAACTCCAGTTCATATTCCAAGATAATGATGCTCTCGCGACAGTTCTCGGTCCATATCTTATCGCCCTGATTCCTAATCTTGGATAGACATTCCAGCAAGTGAGGTTCGAAAACCTTGAAGCTCACACCCCCGAGGCTAACAGCGTCGACGGTCATTTGCATCCAACGCTCTAGTTGTTCGATGAGCTCTCTCAAAGTTTCTGAGCTTGGAGGTAGAGCAGTCGGATAAATAAAACAATTCGCATAATCAGTGCGAGTAGAGGTGTGCGCCGCCTCAGATAATGCCTTATCGATCATATCTGACAGTGAGTCAGAGATAGCCGGTTCCGGCCCACCGCTTGTCGTTTCTAGACTTGGAGGAGCGGCTGGAAGCGTAATATCCTCTCTGTTTTCAGGAGATGCAGCACGTGCTGATCGTATCGCATCTCCCATCAACTTGGTCTTCTTTGAATTTTTGGCTACGACAGGCAGTCGTTTACGCACCCTCCTGTCATACTCGCCTTGCTCAGCAGCAGAAAGAGCCTTCTTACTCGATCTCAGAATACGAGGTTCAGGAACAGGCGCTTCTGGAATTGGCTTTTCTTCGGGAGAGTCAGCAATCGGTGTTTCCTCTTCGATCCCCATAGGAATTTCTTCCTTGGGAGATTCGATGGTAGACAAATTCCTAGGAGCTTCAACGGCTCCGGTTGTTTCTTGTTCGCAGGATAGATATTCTTCTACCCCCGGCAAACGAGTACTGGAAGAACGGCTCCTCGAACGATACAACGCCCGAATTTCACTTATACATGAAGTATAAATATCATACCCCGGGACTTAGGAAACTTCTTCATACCAGTTGCGAAAATCAGCAACAGTGGAGCAGCCAGGCGGCGAATTGGGTAAAGTGAATTGTGCATGGGTTCCCCCCGACGGAAAAGAAGTACCATGCACGAGCTCCTTCATATAAGTTCCCAATCTGAGCTAACGCCGGGTTAGGATTGCCAACATAGAGTTGGTCATATCCAAACTGTCTAGCGAACCGAGAAGGCACATAAGGCTCAATGAAGCACTTCTCCCGCAAGCGGTAGACCAGGTAGCCCAACCTGATCATAAGAAGCCAGTTGAATGTGCCTTCTTCCAAAGAAGACGAGCCCTCGAAAAGCAAGTCCATGAAGCGGGCATCCTTCACGTCAGCTCCATCAAAATTAGGAGCGCAGCAGAGAACCCGGTAATTGTCTTCCCAGGACAGAAGCTGTCGAGCCCTGACTATATAAGAATTAGTCCACGTGGCCGACTCCAATCTCTGTACGAAGGGAGTATAAGCATCATCACCCTCGTACGCTCCCGTCATCAGTGAGGGGCAGTGCAGCACGAACCAGGCCACCAGGTATGTATACGGCATAGGTACACTTGGCGGAGGAGCTCTCCCGGCTTTCTTCTTGGTAGCTGTAATTTCGGAAGCACTGAGAAGTTCTGAGGTCAACATTCTCAGGCCATTTTGCATACAGCCGACCATAGCGGTGAGGAGACTCACAGGTCTTCCATGTGCTAATAAGGTAGCTGGGTACACAACCTCAGCCAATATAGCCTCAGTTGGTTTTGACGGTACCACGCACCGCTTCAACCAAATCATGAAGAAGCCCGCAAGAAGAGCCGTGTCAGAGATAGGAACTGTGGCTTGGTGGTGGAAACTTTCAAATTCGACACCAGCCTCAAAATCACCCTCTGCATGCTCTGTCCTATAGGTAGCACTGGAAGCCTTAGTTCGAGCTTTGGCATCCTTACGAGAGATAACTGCAACACGAAATACGGCTACATCTTTCCGGTTTAAATTCTGAAAGAGGTATTCCGCCCACGTGGTATGCATGATGCCCCCTCCACGCATCCCAAAGATTTGAGCACATATGTGAAAGTGGCATATCAACTTCCAGAAAGTAGCATAAATTTCTGGGTGCGCCGACCTCAGTCGGGAAAGCTCTTCGGTAGTGGGGATGAACTCCTCGTAGGGTGTTTTTCCAAGCGGCAACCCCGACACTGCCTGCATCTCATGAAGAGCAAAACCTAACTCTCCTGCAGGTGTGAAAAATGTGCAACTGTCCGGGTTATATTTCTCCAACATAGCGAAGAAATTGTGGAAACTCTGCACAACTCCCCGTCGGACAGCTAATACAGGAATTGTGAGACCTGATTGTTCGAGTGATTCCTTAAGCTCCTCAAGAACAAAGTCAACCATACGGGTCCACCAACCTCCTTCTCCAGAACAGACCCATCCAGGGGACCTGAACGTTTGGGTAGAGAAATCACCCTGAGTTGCAAGGAATTGGCGAATAAAGATGTTCGCTAGACGTGGCATCTCCTGAACCAGCTCCTTCTTCTTGAACAAACCAGGTCTTAACCCCTTGAGTTGTCTCCCGATTTGTGTACGAGCTCGCCGACCAGATCCAAACGACACATTTTCCTTCTCTTTGACTATATCGAAAGTCAGACTCCGACGGCGGCTTGCATTTAAAAAGTAAGAGAGGGGGTACATCCTCTTCATGTTCGGAAGGAAGAAGTAGTGATTATCAACTTTCCGCAACAGCTTCGAATCTTCTGCATGTATGAGGTGATCATCGATGGATATTCGATCTCCGAATATGAACGCCGGTTTAGGAAACTGGGCATGACCAGCAGGGGTCTCCATGTCTAAGTCAGTGATCAAAATTCTAAGAGTAGAACATCGAGGGGACCTAATCATGACCGTTCTTTCCGAGTCGGCGAAAGTACAAAGAGGAATTATGTTGTGAAGGCTGAAAATTTCATTCGCATCAGGCCCGCCAATATACCCAAAATGATGCTCTTACGAAAGCGGCACATTTGGTAGAAGCACTGCACAATCAAAAGCAGATGTTAGCAGCTATAAGTGAGCTATCGACATAAAGATAGAACCCAAAACATAAAGGGTTAAAGTCTCATGTCAAAATCTCCAACGCGAGGGTCGAGCCTCGCGTCAGAAGTCTCAAACGCGAGAGTCGAACCTCGTGTTGAAAAATTGGAACGCGAGGGTCGAGACCCAAAGGGGGTCCCAACCCCGCGTTTTCATCGAGTTAAAACGAGTCATCTTCCTCGTTATCAAGAACCTATCTAGGGTTTTTAGAAAACTTGCCAAAGCAAGTTGTTTCGGTCAGCACTCACCACGACAGGGAGGCCCCTGCGACGGCGGAGACGACGACGATGTTCCCGCACGAACAAGAACACCGCCGGCGTCCTCAGCCGACGGCGTTTTGGAAGTTGATCTGACGACTTTCTTGGAGCTCGAGCCTACTCTTCGAGGCGCCATTGATGCAGTTGATCGGAAGAAATGCTCTTGAACGAAGGAGACGAAGTTCGTCCGAGATCTCACCAAAATCAAACGAGATTTCTCGTTCTTGGAAATAGCCGAAAGTGGAAAGAGTCGAATGACTCTTGACGTGACCACTCAGGTCTATTTATAACAGCTATCAAGCTGTTAAGATGGTTCGGGACTCTAAAAGAATCCCAACCGTCTTATATTTTAAAACGTAAATCTTTTACGTTTTTAGATAAAGTCAGCTAAGACTTTAATCTCAACGCGAAGTTCACACCCGCGTTTAAACGCTAGGCTCAGACCAGCATTATGAAGGTTCTTAACCTCACCTTTCATACCTCAAACGCAAAAGTCACCTTAGCGTTGTAGCTCTTCCAAATGGAGAATCCATCTTTGATACTTATTCTCTAAGTTCATGGATTCTTTCAACAGAGTGCGTTTAAAACTCTGTATCTCCTCAACTCATCAGATTAATATTACACCTCAGGTGGACATTGTTTGTAGGAAAAATTGTAAAGAAGAGAATAAAGAAAATTTGATTGAATTCCTTTAATTCCGATTACAACTTGATTACAAAAGAGAAGAAAACGAATTTGGTTTTCTCCTTTGTTTAAAACTGGGTTCTTCACGGTGGCGATGGAGTGCCTCCCTCGAATGCTCGCGTCGTGTTTGCTCTCCGTTGACGATCCGACGTTTTGATTCACTGGAACGATATCTTCTCCTCACGATTTGACGTTGTGGAGAACTTGCGTGGCAAGTTTGAAACTCTTGATGAGTTGATAACTCTGAACGAGTTGGAAACTCTGTAAAAGAGTTGTTTTGAACCGAAAGTTCGGTTAATAAGCCAAGGATCAAAGCCTCTTGATCTCGGTTGCTGAAGAATGCTTCCAGATCCGATGATTGAAGAAGCTCTTGTTGCCGATCTCTGGATCCGAGAATGCTCCAAAGCTCCTATGGCTCGCCTCGAAACTCCAACCGACCGAACCCTTAACTCAGTTGAGTTTTCTCCTTTTTATAGGGGATTAGGGGGGTGTAACCGCCCCTTAAATCTCTCCTAAGTGGGGTGTAACTGACCCTAAATCGTGGGAAACAGTTTTAGAACCGTTCAGCTCATGTTGAATGAGTCAAACGCCCACGTTGGCGTTCAGGACCCTAACTTCGCCTCTTAGAATTGAGACGCGAGGTT
>BQKN01065925.1:335278-364027 GCA_022839385.1 Asparagus kiusianus | reverse complement strand
CCCCCCTTCTAGTGTTTGAGTGCCATTACAGCAATCCTACACTAGTCAAGCTAACAGGAAATGCTTGAGCTCTGCGGGGGAGCTCAATAAACAGGCGAGATCGAGCTCTACGGGCGAGATCGAGCTCTGCGGGCGAGCTCAATAGTACAAGGAGAGGTTGAGTTCTACGGGCGAACTCAACAATTGGGAGTGGTTGAGCTATACGGGCGTGCTCAATAAACATGAGAGATTGAGCTATGCGGGCAAGCTCGATGAAAAGGTGAGGTTGAGTTCTACAGGTGAGCTCAACAAACAGGTGTGATTGGGCTCTGCGAGCGAGCTTAATAAACAGGAGTGATTAGGTTCTGTGGGCGAGCTCAATAAATAGGAGTGATTGAGCTCTGCGGGCGAGCACAATAATCAGGAGATATTTGGCTCGTACTGGTGAGCAGAGCGTGTTGGAGAGCTCATTTGTGCTTGTAGGCGAGCTTCGCTGGGCTCACTGAATGCAGACGAGCCCAAGCTATTGGCATGCGGGGCCAGACACTTAGGTAATTTTCACTGCCTACAATGTTGTAAGAGAAGAGGAGCCAATTTTGGAAATGTGTAACCTATACCATCACTAATAATAATGTCGCCAGACCCATCATATGGAGCAAGAAGGGAGAGGTTGCTAAGATCAGTTGTGATATGGTGGAATGCCCACTGTCGAGAAGCCATGTTGGGGTTTCGACATCTGATGCTGTAGCAACATGCGCCTTTGGTTGCCACTAAGATCCAGTGTGCGAGGTGTGAGTGACTATAGGTTGTTTAAAAATCACTACAGATAGCTGATCCCCCATTAAACACCGATAGTGAAAGTTACAATCTAGCGACTTCCAGAAGGCTATAATTTAAAAACTTTCACGTAGATCAATAATGGTTAAAATCTCACAGCCTTTACAACAACCGATGAAAGCTCAAGTTTAACAGCCTTCATAATTAATATCGGGAGTTACAATCTGACGACTCTCATATTTTTAAGGAGCCAAGATGAAGATTATAAGATAACGGTCTTTGCAACACTCCAGCAAAAGAGACCACAAATTGATGGTCTCTTCACATCAAAACGCAGAGGTCATCCTTCCGTTTCACCATCAAAGCGCAGAGGTCATCCATATGTTACAACATCAAAACGTAGATGTCATCCCTGTGTTACAACATCAAAACGCAGAGGTCATGCCCACGTTTCAGAGTCAAAACGTAAAGTTCATCCCCAGCGCTACAGTTAAAAACGCAAAGTTCGCGAACTCAAAACGCAGAGTTCATCTCTGCATTTCAGATTTATAACGCAGTGCGACCTGTGCGTTTAGCCACCAAAATATGCCAAACTCTGTGTTTTCAGCGTTTGACTCATTCAAAGCACGAACTGAATAGCTTCAAAATCGTTTTCCCCACGATTTGGGGAGCAGTTTAAGGGGGCGGTTACACCCCATTCAGCCCCACTTAGGAGCGAATTAAGGGGGGCGGTTATACCCCTTAAATCCCCTATAAATAGGAGTAAACTCAACTGAGTTCGGATCTTTGGATCTTGGAGTATCTTTGAGATTTAGAGATCGGTTTCTTCGGATCATCTTCTCAGAAGCAGATCATCTTCGAGCTTCCTGCAGCAACAAAGTTCTTGGAGCATTCCCTTAGCTTACAAACCTATTTCGGTTAAATCAACTCTTTCATAGAGTTTCAAACTCGTTCAGAGTTATCAACTCATCAAGAGTTAATTTCAAACTTACTTTGTAAGTTTTCCATAACGTCAAATCGTGAGGAGAATATATCGTTCCATTAAAGCAAAATGTCGGATCGTCAACAGAGAGCAAACTCGACGTGAGCATTCGAGGGAGATACTCCATCGCCACCGTGAAGAACCCAGAATTAAACAAAGGGGAGAATTTACACCAATTCTCTTCTCTTTTGTAATCGAGAATTCAAATTGTAATCAAGATTGAGAGAATAAAGCATTCAATTCTTTTATTATCTTTTTATAAATTTTTCAACAAACAATGACGCCTTGCGAGGAGGCGGGTACCAGCTGAAAGAGAGGACACTGAGCGACGGTGTGGCCTTGTTGTCAACATCCTTGACACTTGCCAACATACGGTCTCTGCTGGCGAGACGCGGCTTGCGAAAACTAAGACAGCTATCGTCTTGGTGTCGGGTGTGAAGATTGCACCTTGTTGGACAAGGAGCGGTTTGAACTATTGTTCCTGGTCGACGTAACGTTAGTCGTAGGGGGGTGTGGGGTTGAGACGGATTGGGACTATTGAAGCGCGAGTTCCTTGTTGATGAGTTTCTCATGAAGTTCGTCAAACGAGATGGGGTTATCCCTGCCTTCTACTATATCAGTGATTTGGCGATAGTCATCATCGAGACCTTCTAAGACTTTCTCAATGATGTGCTCATGGTCCATTGGTTTATTGAGTGCAATGAGGCGATCAGTTTGGCACTTGACATATTGCATATAATCCGAAACGGATTGTGATCCCTTCGTGGCTCGCTTGATCTGGTCCTTGATTTGATTGATGTGACCACATCAGGCGAGCATATGTGTTGGCGAGAGTCTATCATGCTTCGCGGGAGGTGGTTGCCTGTTGGATGAGAGGGATGAGAGAGGGCGAAATGGAACTAATTGATTCTCTTGTAATCCTATAAATATCTCCTAATATCAATGAAAAAGGCTATGCTATTATTCAGTAATTTTAATACTTTTACACGATATCAGAGCTGTTGAGATATTAATAGAATATTATACAAAAAATAAAGAACCACAGTGTGGTGTCGACTGACACCGGAGGACGTGTTGATTGAGTCCGCCTTTCGTGTCAACTCAAAGGGTTTGACTCAGTCCGCCTTTCGTGTCGACTCAAAGAGTGTCGACTTAAAGGGTGTCGACTCGTCTCGTCTCGTCTGGTTTGGTATCGTCAGAGCATGTCGTCTGACTCTGTAGGACGTGTCGATTAAGACCGCCTTTCGTGTCGACTCAAGGGATGTCGTCTCGTTTGGACTCGTCTCGTCTCGTCTCGTCTGGTCTCATCTCATGTCGTCTCATCTGGTATGGTTGCAATTCCTTAATATAAACAACCAAATATGCCCTAACTACAATCACTATGTCGTACAGATAGACATCACTTTTCAGTACGATTAGATTATTGTACTAATGCACACCTCAGTACTATACTAGTGCAGTCAGATCATTATAATAGTACAATAACTAATTTTCATTTGCAGCTCAAGTCTTAACTCTAATCCGTGTTGAAATTCAGACATCAATAAATTATGGGTTTTCCCCTAGAAACCAACTTAAAAATAGGATAATTATACAAAAATCATATTTTATTTTTTTAATCTATGCATAAATCACCTTTAAAATCTGTTTTTATTACAATCAACCACCTCTCAGTCAAATTTTTCACTAAATATTCAAATTTACTCTTGAAAAATTTATATCCATGGCAAATGACTCTTTGTTTAGAGTTCATGTCTTGTTAGAATACAATTTACTTATCTTAAATTTGAATTTTTGTAAATTGATTTTTAATTTGTTAGTGTAAAATTGACTTAGAGATAGTTGATTGCAACAAAAATATACTTTTAAAGTGATTTATGTATAAGTTGAAAATAAAAGCTAGTTTCCGTTTAAGATGATTTGTAGAGGGAAAAAACGCATAAATCATGAATGAATGGTTTGCAGTTATACAACCTAGTGATGGATTTGGATCCTCTACACTGCAAAAAAGTAGTGGAGAGACCACTACTTTTAATTCCAACCGTTGATTACTTAATTAGTACGCGGTTATGATACAATATAAATCTAACACCCACCATACCCCCGTGTATTGCACTCATTCCTAATTTACACTCAAAGAAAAAATCACAACCACCAACTAGATAATCAATGGTTGTGATTATGTAGTGATCTCTCCACTACCTTTTAGATAGTGGAGAGGATCCGAATCCCCTAGTGATATGGGAAGCTCTAAAAAAGACGTCGTAGTACATCTTAGATTCTTAATGTCTTCATCAATGTCTCCCATCCCTTTTGTGTACAACTTTACGAGTCACGTTAGGTTCTTGGATTTATTATGGAGACGTGCACAAATAATTCAGTACTGTTTGATGGCTACCATCCTTTAGTACACTCAAACCTTGGTCAATTTCTTTTAGAGCCTAGCAGACTTTAGGTTTTCTTTGACAGCATCCAATCAACAAATTGATAGATCATGGAAATTCTGTGACAAGATTAGATGGAAGTGATCACCCAATCATACCTGTCATCTCATGTATCATTGGACTACAGTTGGTAGTCCATTGAAATTTACCATAAGCTATAACTAATGTCAGCTGAGAAAAAATTTATTACCACTGAGCAGCATGTAGTGGAAAATTTTATCAATTTTAAACACATTTACAATAGAAAAACTATATTTTTATTCAACTAAATACCGATAATCATCTTACTATCCATTTACATTTTCAAAACCACATAAGAAGTCCAAAATATTCAATTTCATATGTGTCGCGTCATCTAAGTCTAGACTTGTTAGTTAAACAAAGCCATATTAGCATTCTAACAATCATGAAATTAAGTTAGGAAGTGTGACATGCAATTTTCCCGCCATACTTCACCAATGGTGAAAAATATCTAATTGCACATTTAGCGTACTTTTTGTTATGGTGTTTTTAGTCGTCAAAGTATGATCCTTTGCCAACAACGGACATGTGTCCCCCTACATGCACCGCTCAAGTCAGATTGACGGTCAAAACAACCAAGGATCCCGACGTAGCCGACCCGTCGAGTCGACATCTCCATAGGTCGACTCGAAATGTGGTACTTGTTGGTTCTCTCGTCGAAGATGACTCGCAACGAGCCTACTCAACCAGTTATTTGACGCCTTACGAGGTTCACTCGAAAAGCGTTACTTCTCGACCAAGCTAAATGACGATTTCTGCCTTGAGCCTCTCCCGCTGACAGCACGTCGGCGTCATATTTAATGCTTGGCAGGCGTATCATATCTCTAACCTCGATAGTCTTCATGACTCATCGGACCACGTCAGCACCGTCATACCTCCGATCACTTCTCATTTAATGTTGAGGTGATTTCTCCTCCACTCATCGACCGACACGTGTAAAGTAGGTGCTGACGCAGCCGCCGACACATGCCTACTTACCGCCTTCCTGTACTTGGTCGAAGTGACCGTTCTACCCTTTTCAGCACCACTACAAATAGAGGTGTTATTCTTCTTTTTCAAGGATCTAGTTTTTGGACCTCTGCTAAACAACTAATAGAGGCTATTTTCCAAGCAATATCTGTTAATTACACTGCATTACACACAAGAATATAATTTTTTATTTTCCCGCTCAAGTTCACCAGCTGACTTGATCGTCGGAGGTACAATAGGGGAACCAAACCCCGTTCTCTCACGAGTTTCTATTTGTGCATGCTAAAACTACTAAACTCATGACCAGATATTCAAATAAGTGAGCGACCCCAAATCAATCTCATCCCATCACATATTTGACTGTTTGGCTACTTAAACATCAACACTTTTAATACTAGAAAATCGACAGAAAAAGTTTTAAGATCAGATCGATTAAGGGGAGTTAAAAATAAGAATTTGGTAATCTAGCCAAGTTTGATCTCTGTCTTTTCATCTGATTTTGCAATATCCTTATAAATTTATTTTACTGGATATTATTTATTTTGTTATATTACAGTTTATTGCCCTCACTAACCTATGGGTCCTTGCTCCACCACTGCTTTAATCTTACCTTATTTTCAAAGAGAGAAAAAACCACTTGTCCCCATCGTCATGTGTGCTGCATGTTGTGACTGTATCTATGACTTTCACCATTTTCATGCTGAGAATCATAGAAAAGCATAATGATAATACTTTGCCCACTTGATTATAAACAATGAGATGCATTTACGGTTATTAGACTTTACATATTCAAGCTTGTTATTCATAGTCTTTTTCTTTTGTCCTTACACCACTCATTTCAAGAACCGGTTACTTAATTAGAGTGACGGGAAAAATGGAAATTTTGAGACAGGAAAATCAACATAGTTTCCATTATTGACAAATAATAACCATAAATAATAGCCCATCAATGATAAATTCTTCCCCAGCTAGGAAGAAAGTTCTCTTCATTTGCATCCAGCAAATCTCTTGTTGCAGAAAAGTCTCTCAAATTCTTGGCAATTTTTGTAACAAATTATCAATCTAATGATTAAGGGGCTGTTTGGTTGCACACTTTTTGAGAAAACTTTTCTCAAAACATCTGACAAATTAGCAAATTTGTAATTAAAAGTTTTCCAGAGATTTCTGTAAATTGTGTTTGGTTCAACAAAAAATTTACAGAAATATTTTTTATAAAATATCAAAACCTACCAAATTTTACAAAAAACAATTTCCTCTCAAAATAAGAGGAAATCACCAGAAATCTGACACATACCATATTTAATTAAAAACCTACCAAATCTTGTTATTTTCTATAAAGTTATGAGCTATTTTCTTGTTTTGAACCAAACAAGCAAAGTACAAAAAACAAGAAAATTGGTACTTTTTGATTTCTCAAAACTTTTCCTATAATTTTTTTTAAGAAATACAAGGAAATCATATTTTAGGTGGAAAACATTTCCTATAATTTCTAGAAATTGAACATTCTCTTAATAAAGTAATAATGTCTAAAGAAAAGGGCTCCCATTAAAGTCTACCAGAGACAATCTCCCATTAAAACGTCAACTGATCTTCCCTAACAGGCAAGTTTGCAATCTAATTTTGGGGTTAATTTATAGCTAAAATACGAGATTGTTTTCAGCCATTTATAAAATATATATTGTATATCACCTAAGATCAATATGACAAGTAAGATCAAGATTAGCCATTGAGCTGCCGCCTAGATGTCAAAGTGAGTTATCTCTTTGTTATTCGTACCTGTCGGGTGTCACATGACATCAGTTTGCTACATACATAGCATTCTTCTTTTATAGATGTTAAAAATGTACACTCTCTATTGTATAAATATAGATGATAACGAAAAGATTTATTTGTAAATGGTTATCCCTCAGCAACATCGGCAACTAATTCTAATGTACAAGATCATGAGTTAAATGAACTCATTAAAAACTATTTACATCTCCAACACTCAAATTAAAACACAAACAAACAAGTAACCAACCAATCTCTTAACGAACTAGAGAACATGGTAAAATCTACCAACCATGCTTGGATCTCTACCCCACAAAGACCTAAAAAAATTTCTTGAAATTACATGTCATTTTTGATTGGACGAGATATTGATAGTGATGTTACTAATATTATGATGATACTAATATTACAAGGGGAAATGGTTCATTGAACAGAACTAGATATTGAAATGGGAACATGGAAATTTATTTAAAGCATACAGTAGTTGTTGATGCTCGATATCAAACAGCCAATTAATCCAAAAGAGGATTGTTGCGGGGTGGTGAAGGATGATGGAGGGCACGTTCCCTTTTCCAGCTTTACGTCTACTTCTTGAATGAGGGTCTGATGTCTGCGCTGCACAGACAAAAATAACACGTGAGAGGGCGGGGACCGGTTCCCCCATGGTTCCTCCGACGATCAAGTCAGTTAACAAACATGAGCTTGAGAGGAGTTTAGAACTATGTGTTTTTATGCTATGTGCATTAGAGATTATCATCTCTCAGATTGGATGGACTAGAAGAGTTAGATTGTTATTGTTTTCTTGCCTTGATTTCATGGGGGGCTCTCTCCTTTTCTGATGGTGAACTATATCCATATATAGCATGGATGTACGTGGTAGATTGGTCATTTCGACCATGCAGAATGGCGGTGACAAAGCGTGGGCTGGAAGATGAGTCATCCCTCTTTTTACAAGTGTCGGCTAACGACTGGAAGGGAAGTCATTTCAGCATAAGAGATGGTGTTTCCGTGATATCCGGGAAGTGACTTGTGAGCATGGCAGAAGGCACACGGGCATGCTGAGTCGTCCCTTGCTTTACAGGTGTCGACTGGCGACTGGAGGGGAAGTCACTTTATTATGGGAGAATGTATCTCCGTATTTTTCGGGAAGTGATTGAGCTGACGAGTCATGGAGACTTTGTCAGACGAATATCTAGATAAGATTGTTTGAGGTGAACTGAGATGACGACATTTGCTCGGAGGGAGAGGCTTGAGACCAGGGTTGAGTCCTCAACTTAGCCGACAGCAAAAAACGTCCCTTAAGTCGTTTCTGAGAAATGCCCAATGAGTGGCCGAGTGCCTTAAATAGGATCGTCCTTGATAAAAGGGTCGACCGACACCGTCTTTCGTGTCGACTAGTATCACCTCTTATGTCAACACCAGGATGCTAACTTGATGAGTCGGTGGGGCCGAGACCTCTGTAATTGTACTTTGGGTTTATACTTTGGTAAGGTACCAAGGTCTTGTAATCTGGCCATGATGGTCGAGTTATACTAGAGGATTCGACCATATATAGTGTCTTGAGCTTACCTTAATAAAGAACCAAGGGTTTGATACTCGGCTGAGGAGTCATTGTGCCTTGGATTTATCTTGATAAAGATCCAATGTCTTAATATTCGACTTAGGAATCAAAATACCTAGAACTCTTAGGAGTTGACTAGGACCCTTATCGTATCATTTTGTGAATACTGTATCTTGGGTGAGCGAACACCATAACAGTTGGCCCCTTTCATTTGGAGTTAGCTTTTAGTCGACTCCGAGGGAAATAAGATATGTTCTTGATCAATGCAGGTCTACTGAAGGCGAGAAACTAAAAAGTCTCTGTCTTAGAGACGTGGCTTGTCATTATTGGGCATCCATTGCTAACTCCACTATTCATGGCTGACGTCATCGAAAGATCTGAACCGTCTTTTTAGGAGATGAAGAGTCATTGATAGAAGAGAGGATCTTTCACTTTTAAGTATTGGGACATGAGGCATTAAATGAGGGTGGCGCTTAGTGTTTTGAGTGAACCGCTTTATATTTCGATGTAGATATGGCCTGGTTGTTTCGAAAACTGCCGCGTCTTTTGAAAATCCCTTTTGTATTCTTTCTTGAAAGCTTATAAATAGCTTTTTGATGATGAGATAGTTCTTTTACAAAACTTTGCTTCTAGAAAAATTTCTGATATTGCTCCAAGCTTTTTAGGAAAAAATCTTCCATAGCTTCCCAAGCTTCGAACTCTGGCCGTAGTGAGGAGAGCCTTGCTGCTCTTTTTTTATCTACTCAAAGGTCCATATAGATGATCTGGTAGGGTTGTATGACCGATACAATATCCCTCAGACTCTTACTTTGGCGGTGTTAGAGATGAGAGAGACAGTGTACTACCATGGCGAGGGTCGAGTACCGCTATACTTGGCCAATTTGGAGTATAGCTTACGGCTGCCCTTGCACCCTTTTATCAAGGAGGTGCACACTGCTCTAGGGGTTTCCCCTTCCTAGTTCTATCCGAACGCAGTGGGAATTCTGGTGGGTTTCATCATCATCTGTCATCGTGTTAGAGTCTAAGCAAGCTTTAGGGTACTTAGGCATTTGATCAACGTGGGGTCAGTTGAAAGGACCCGCATTACTCTTTCCACAATCATAGGGAGTCCCAGCTTTTTTCAACTCTTTAGAGTTGGATGAGGACTGGAGGAAGCGATTCGTGTAGGTCTGTAGCGGCGATAGCGTCTTCGCTTCCTCAGAGTGGCCCGAGGTGAATGAAGACGTTTTGAGGCCAGTTTCCTTAGTGATTCCAAGATGATGGATCTGAAAGATCCGTTCTTACATCGGGCCCTGAGAGAGTGATGCTCTATTTGTTGATGTGTTCTCCCGGACGGCGAGCATGTCTGTAATGAACTATTCTTGAGCCCTTATCCTATTTTCTTGATAGATTCCGTTTCATCCCTATCTTATCACTCTTTGACCCCGGAGTTTTCCATGGTTCTTATCGCATCACTTCGCGACTACTCTCTCTTCCTATAAATTATTTTTCCTCATATCAGTCGTTATTATATGTGTTATTATTTATATGACTATATTTTCTTTGGTTTGACTTATATATCGTTGATTGTATTAATTTCTGTATTATTTATTATATTATTTTATGTATCACAAATAGTGTTATATTGTATATTGTTCATTAAAATATATATATCATTACTTATATATTTTCAATTGTTCAAATCATGTTATTAAGGGCTTTGCATATACATCACATAACATATCTGATATTTAGATTATTTTCTTATGTTTAATTATACTTTTGTATATCTATATTATGTATATGTGTGTTTTATGTCATATCATCTATCTTTCACTTATGTTCTAGATTATTGTATAGTGTTCGTATTTCTTAATATACTTTAATAAGTTCATGATTTTAATATTCTACATATACACTATATTCTTATCCTTTGCATTTTTAGTATATAGTTTTTTTATCAGTCAATTTGGTCTTGTTAGATTGTTTTAGTTTGTTCGCATTGGTTTCATTATTTCTAAGAGTCATGTATTTCTATTTTGATATTCAAGCATTTACTCACGTTGTTAGGTTTTGAGTTTGAGTTGCTAATTATATAGTTTTTGTTACACTACTTCGTATCATTGAATATTATTCCTTTATAACTAATATGAAGATAATTATAAATAGCGTTTATGAGTATGTGTAGTAATTACTCATTGATTGTTTATAGTACCTTTACGTGTTTGTTGTTGTTGCTTTATTTTTTATATGTAATATTTTATCATATCGGCAATATTCATTGTATACACACATTATTTTTTAGTATTTATTGTATAGTGTTTGTTGGTTATTCTCTATTTATTATTTTCGTTTACTTGTGTTGTGTTTTACTTTTATTCTTTATACTTACTATTCTCTTTTCATTATAGTATCACCCACAGTGTTATATTGTATGTTGTTCATTAAAAAATATATATCATTACTTATATATTTTCAATTGTTCAAATCATGTTATTAAGTGTTTTGCATATACATTACATAATATATCTGATATTTAGATTATTTTCTTATGTTTAATTATACTTTTGTATATCTATATTATGTATGTGTGTATTTTCTGTCATATCATCTAACTTTCACTTATGTTCTAGATTATTATATAGTGTTCGTATTTCGTGATATACTTTAATAAGTTCATGATTTTAATATTCTACATATACACTATATTCTTATCCTTTATATTTTTAGTATATAGTTTTTTTTATCAGTCAGTTTTGTCTTGTTAGATTGTTTTTAGTATATAGAGTTGACTAGGTATTTCTTTCCCTAAGGCTGAGAGATGATTGTGGGAGTCGGGCGAAGAGTTGTGCCTTGGATTTATTCCTGATAAGATACCAAGGGCTTGTCCATAATGATCGATGAGATCGATGAGAGCCGGAGGAATCGACCATAAGTTGTGTCTTGGGCTTACCCTGATAAAGAGATAAGGGCTTGATATTCGGCATGATGGTCGAGTTGCACTATGAGGATCTGACCATCTGTTGGACCTTGGGCTTACCTTGATAAAGAGCCAAGAGCTTGATTGGGGTGCCTAGTTTTTGTATGACGCCTAGGTCTTTGGCCATTTGTGAAGCCTTGATCCTTGCAAGATCAGAGCAAATTCTTATTGAATGACATTTTATCAGTTTTGTATTTTACATTATCATGAAAAATATCCTTTGCAAGCATCTGATACTCAAAAGGGGGTTGAACCACTTGTGATCTTGCTCCGATTCTGCTTCAAGGGTAATTTTGTAAAGAGAGGGGCTGCCAGTACAGAACCTCTTTTAGTTGAATTTTGCTTGCTTTCATAGTAGACAACTTGTCAGTATGACAAAGATGAGTCGAAACTCTATTTTCCGTCTCATCAGCCGAGGTTCCTTCTGAATCTGAATCTCCAGTAAGGTTTTAAAGGCGGATGGTTAGCACGTCGGCTTTTGATAAAGGGGACTGCTCATACGCCATAAATTATGTCGAATGGCATTTTCCATGTGAGGGTTGAGGGCACGATCAAAAGCTACATGGTACCTTTTATGGTGGAACCTCTCTTGGGGAGGGAATCCACCAGCCGGTATTATACTCCCTGAAAATGACAAACCATAGTGACTTTCTTGAAGGAGCTTCGGGAGTACTGGGGGATTGTACCATGCTGTGGATAGAGAACTCTCTCTCTCTCTCCCATGGGGATCATGTGAGTTGCATGCTTCGACCATCAGAGCTTAGAAAACTTTAGTGGTGAAGGCGTCAGTTGAAGGGCTAAGATCATTCTACCCGGGAACAATCAGATGTCAGGCCCTAAGCTTTTCCCACCATCTCATCCCTGATATCCTGGAAGTTCTTCGAATGAAAGTCCATCTGGTCCAAGGTGCCTACCACAGACTTAATCACTGCTCCTATACTCATATGAGCTATTGTTAGTGGGAGCTCCAGTGATATTGGATCTACTCATAACCCTTAAAGGAGGTATGGTTCTGCTTTGTGATCCAACTTCAGGTTTCTTAGTTGTCCAAAAGACGGAGTTCGTCTGGAGTTCGTTTGTGGCGGTGATAAGAAGCTTGTGCTGCATGTCCAAGCCAAACAATCCCCATAGTGGTGTGTCTTCCCCAGGAGGGCTTTTGGGGTTCTGGTAACGGTCTCATCATTTAGTGGATGACCCGCCTGGCAGATGCTCCCCGAAAAGCTATAGGGGCCTTTGAGGGTTACACCTATATTGGCTCCTCATAACCATAGGCTAATCCTTCTTAGCTTGAATGATGTAACTCCTGACTTTATTTAGCTTGAATGGTGTAATTTCGGTGTTGTTATTCAGAGTGATTAAATTCATACCCTTGTTCAGAACCTGGCTTGTCTTCCTAAAAAAGAAGAAATGCCCCACGGTAGGCGCCAAACTGTTGATGCTTGATATCAAATAGTCAATTAATCTAGAAGAGGATTGTTACGGAGCGGTGAATGATGATGGAGGGCCCGTTTCCTTTTCCATCTTTACGCCTAGTTCTTGAATGAGGGTCTGATGTACGTACTGTACAGACAGAAATAACTTGTGAGAGGGCGGGACCGGTTCCCCATGGTTCCTTCGACGATCAAGTCAATTGACAAACATGAGCTTGAGTGGAGTTTAGAACTATGCGTTCTTATGCTATGTGCATTAGAGATTATCAACTCTCAGATTGGATGGACTAGAAGTGTTAGATTGTTATTTGTTTTCTTGCCTTGATTTCATGGGGGGCTCTCTCCTTTTCTAATGGTGAACAATATCCATATATAGCGTGGATGTCCGTGGTAGATTGGTTATTTCGGCCATGCAGAATAGCTGTGACAAAGCGTGAGATGGAAGATGAGTCATCCCTCTCTTTACAAGTGTCGGCTAGCGACTGGAAGGGAAGTTATTTTAGCATGGGAGATGACATCATAGCGATATCCGGGAAGTGACTTGTGAGCATGGCAGAAGGCACACGAGCATGCTAAGTCGTCCATTGCTTTACAGGTGTCGACTGGCGATTGGAGGGGAAATCACTTCATTATGGGAGAATGTATCTCTGTACTTTCAGGAAGTGATTGAGCTGACAAGTCATGGAGACTTTGTCAGGCCAATATCTGGATAAGACTTGTTCGAGGTGGACTGAGATGATGACATTTGCTCGGGGGTAGAGGCTTGAGACCAAGGTTGAGTCCTCAACTTAGTCGACAGCAGAGAACGTCCCTTAAGTCATTTCTGAGAAATGCCCAGTGAGTGGATGAGTGCCTTAAATAGGGTCGTCCTTGATAAAAGGGTCGACCGACACCGTCTTTTGTGTCGACTAGTATCACCTATTGTGTCGACACTAGGGTGCCCACTTGATGAGTCGGTGGGGCCGAGACCTCTGTAATTGTGCCTTGGATTTATACTTTGATAAGGTGCAAAGGTCTTGTAACCTGGCCATAATGGTCGAGTTGTACTGGAGGATTCGACCATATGTGGTGCCTTGGGCTTACCTTAATAAAGAGCCAAGGGTTTGATACTCGACTGAGGAGTCGTTGTGCCTTGGGCTTATCTTGATAAAGAGTCAAGGTCTTGATATTCGACTTAGGAGTCGAAATGCCTATAACTCTTAGGAGTTGACTAGGACTTTTATCATATTATTTTGTGAATAATGTATCTTGTGTGAGCGAACACCATAACAGCAGTACGCTATCAATTTTCAATAAGATCTGTTTAGTTGTTCAGTTGGGCATGTTTTTGCTAGGGAGTTACTATAATTGTCGGACTACAAGTAGTTTTTAATCAATTACCTTGCTTGTTTAGGTAGGTGTAACTTAGCCGCTGAAAATCCTAGGTGACAAGCTCCATGCAATTCTCTCCGTGTTGATTTGTTTTGGATAGATATACACTGTAGCTGATAGGCCTAAGTGGACGGTGCCATTATTAGCTACAGTGCTTTTCAACAACTAAACATGTCCACAATCAGTATGTAGTATTAAATGACATCACTTTTCAATACATTACATTATTGTATTAATGCAATCCTCAATACTATACTATAGTGTCGATCATGATAACGTAAAATAACTAGTTTTAGTTTGCAGCAATATAATTTTACACTCTTCAATTTTTAATTCTAGGACCGCGTTGAAATTCACACATCAATAAATTATGAGTTTTTTTCTAGAAACCATATTAAAAATAAGGTAATTATAAAAAAAATCATATTTTATTTTAATTTTATAATAAACCATCTTCAAAGTGGGTTTTTATTGCAATGAACTGCTTCTCGGTCAAAATTTTTATTAAAACACAAAATTATTCTTGAAAAAACACACATGCAGAGCATATGATTGTTTTTTTAGTGTTTAGGTCTTGTTAGAATAATATTAAATTTGAAATTTTTTAAATTATTTTTTTATTTTCAGTATAAATTTGATTGAGAAACGATTGATTGCAACAAAAACCTTCTTTAAAGTTGATTTATGTACAAAATTAATAATGAAATATAGTTTTTATTTTAAGATGGTTGGAAATATGGGGGGGGGGGGGGGGTCCTTATATTATATATGAATGCTTTGGTGTTACACAACTGATACGGGTGATCGCAACAAAAACCTTCCCTTTTGGTACAATTTTTTGAATCACGTAGGGTCCTTGGATTTAGTGTGGAAACATGTGCACAAATAATTCAGTACTGTTTGATTGCTACCATATTTTAATACGCATAAACCTTGGTCAAATTCTGTTAGATCCCAGCAGACTTTAGGTTTGCTTTGACAGCATCCAATCGAATTGATATAGACTATAAAAATTTTGAAACAAGATTAGATGGAAGTGACCATCCATTCATACCTATCATCTCATGTATCATTGGACTACAGTTGATAATCCTTTGAAATTTACCATAAGTTATAACTAATATCAGCTGTAAAAAAATTTAGGGAAAAATATTTCAAGGCCCCCAAAAAAAGATCCAGATGTGACTCAGCCCCACCATCTTTTTCCCTTACTCTTTAACCCTTAAAATACCAAAAAATGTGTTCAGCCCCCTTTTAACACTCTCCAATGAATACATTCCGAAAATACCCCTTCATTATCTTCTTCTTCTTCTTCTTCTTCTTCTCTGTGGTTTCCTCCTCGTCCACCACTCCTCCTCTCAATCTCCTCCCCCTCCTCCCCTCCTCCTCCTCTCAATCTCCTACCCCTCCTCCTCTCAATCTCCTCTCAATCTCCTCCCCTCCCCCTCCTCCTCCTATCAATCTCCTCAATCTCCTCCCCCTCCTCTCAATCTCCTCTCAATTTCCTCCCCTCCTCTCAATTTCCTCCTCTCTCAATTTCCTCCCCTCCTCTCAATTTCCTCCCCCTCCCCCTCCCCCTCCTCCTCCTCCTCCTCTCAATCTCACGCCCTCCCCCTTCCTCTCCTAGTGGTCGCCCTCCACCTCCGCCCTCTACTTTGATCAGGCCCTCTCCTATGTCATCCGCTCATTCGCCATCCCCCTCTCAATCGCCAGCCAACGCTCCACCATCGTCTCCTACTCAAGGCCGCCCTCTACTTGTGACCTCGTTGTTATTGCGTCAGGTAGAAGATTGAAAGAATTTATTTTGGAATGTTGTGGTTGGATTAAAGATACGAGTTTTATTGGAAAAAGTGTGTTTGAGTGTATGATCAGAGGATTGAGCTTGGTGGGTATGGTTGAGGATGCAAAGAAGGTGCTTGATGACATGAGTCACTTGGGGGTTAAGCCATCGGGGTTTGGGTATAGAGTGTTGATTCAATGGTATGGACGGTTAGGGTTGTTTAAGGAGATGAGGAGAGTGATTGGGAGAATGGGCGATACTAAAATTAGAATTGATACAATTTGTGCGGATTTGGTGCTCTCTTGTTATGGTGAATAATGAGGAGGCTTTGCCGGTTAAGGAATTGGCTGACGCATCAGTCTTACTTAAGAACTTGGCATGGTCTGATTTAGAAAGAAGAAGATGTTAATTTTTATAATAGGACTGTTTGTACTCTTTATTCTTGTGTAGTTTCTCCAGAATTGCTTGTAACATGTCATGTTTCATTGTTTAGTTGATTATACTATGTGTTCTTGTGGTTTGGTTGTACTTAGATCAAATTTTAATAAAATGTATTGTGTCTATTTAGTGATCAATTTTGGTATAATTTATTTTGATTGTATGTAAAATATATTGTGACTGTCATGTAAATATGTACAAGTTCATTCAAATAGAACTTGATATGCATAATAACTGAAGGTTATATATAAATTATGTGTATCAAAACATGAATATTATGGTACATAATATGTACATAACCTTGAGGTTATTTTGTACATAATATATACAGATTATGTACATAATATATACAGATTGTGTACCAAATAATAGTTATATGTTGACTTTTAACTGAACGTGTTAACTTTCCTCCTAGTATGTTAACTTTTCATACTGAATGTTAACTTTTACTGTTTTATGTTAACTTTCATCATAATATGTTAACATTCGCTATTATATGTTAACTTTTACCATAATATGTTAACTTTCTTCAGAACATGTTAACTTTCAACTGAACATGTTAACGTTCATCATAATATGCTAACTTGTCATATGTACATGTTAACTTGTCAGATGTACATGCTAATTTATTCATCTATAACATCTTTGAGGACTTTTCTTGAAGGTTTGAAACAAATCTCAAATGGAGAGACAAGAGAAGGAAATTGCTATGATCAATCCACATTTTGAAGAACTTAAATGGTTTTTTCCTAGCTTTTCCTCTTCATAAATTGATACCAAAGCAGGAGTGGTGTGTAATGATTAGAGAGACTTAATTTAAAAGTTATTGTCTACACTAAAAATATGGCTTAAAGCCTTTTATTTTTTCACGATGTGCTTACTCAAATGAACATGTTTTATTTCAACTGTACACGTTGACTTTCAAATTCTATAGACTTTAAAGTGAACATGTTAACTGTCAGCTGTATGTGTTAACTTTCATCTGCATATGTTAACTTTATTATGAACATGTTATAGCTCTCCATGCTAACTATCAGTTGAATATGTTAACTTTCATCATAATATGATGAAAGTTAATATGTTCAGCTGAGAGTTAACATGTTACAAAGAAAGTTTATATATGATGATGAAAGTTAACATGTAATAGTGAATGTTAACATATTATGATGAAAGTTAACATGTTCAGCTAAAAGTTAACATATGCAGCTAAAAGTTAACATATTATAAAGAAAGTTAACATATTATGGTGAACGTTAACATGTTACAAAGAAAGTTAACATGTTATGAGGAGAGTTAACATGTTATGAGATTTAATAGTGTATCGTAACTTGAAGATTATGTACATAATCTGTATATATTATATACACAATAATCATAGGATTATGTACATATTATGTACCATAATATTCATGTTTTGATACACATAATTTATATATAATCTTCAGTTTATTATGCACATAAAATTTCTTCCACATTAGTTTATATCTTTCTCCCTTTGTGGTATGCAGGCATCTGGAGAAGCAAAGTGAATCCATTTTTGTACTAGAAATTGCCAGTGGAGCACTTCTCTTTATTAATTCACTAGAAATTGTAAAATATTTTCTTATCCACTAGAAATTGTCGGTGGAAAAAACTATTCATTAATTCAAGTGGAGATCGTGATTATTCTGATTTTTGTTGCATCATTTTTGTACAGTTATGTGAATCCATAAGTTCAGGCTATTGCCATGTCAAGCTTTTCCTAGCAAATGGGATTTGGCTATGGAGCACTTCTCTTTAATATGAAACATGTCTACCTAAGAATGCAGGCAAACATGTAGGACTTGTTGTCAACCCTTATTATAGACCATATTTTTGTTCGGGACGACAATATAGGATTGGCCTCAATCTCAGTTGTCATCGTAAGCCTTTGCTGAATTATCTGAAGGTCTGAACTCAGCTTATTATCATCTCTGACTTTTCCTATCAAATGAGATTGGCTATCGATTACTCCTTTATTTGAGAAAAACCTAAACAAGAATTTGATGCGAATACACGAGTAAAAAACTCAACATGTGGAAGACATGAGCATGCTAGTCTGACTGATCTAAATCCTTATATCATTGTATAGTAGTCTGAATAATCGGAATTTATTTGCAATTAATTTACTATGCAGATTACTACAAACTAAGCCCTAAACTTGTTATGCACAAGGGGAAACAAAAGGATTCACGCCACGTTGATATGAAGGAGAAAGACAAGAGATTCACGCCACGTTGATCTGAAGGAGAAAGACAAGGATTCGGATGATGAAGAGAATTTGTCTTCTGAGGAGGAATTTAGCGCGGCACCTGGACTATAAATGCCCATCCTGAAACCTAACCGTTCACATATTTGCGAGTGCTGACATCCTCTCAAGCTACACGATTCCTCCCCCAGTCAGCCCTTGGCCCCGCTTCCCTACCCCCAACATGATCGTCGGTCTCATCCGCATATAACCCGAGCCGCTAACCTCCCTCTCCATTTTCGACCACGCCCGCCTCATCCGCATCCAAGCTCCGCTACGACGAGTAGCTCTTCATCACCCTGATCAAAGCCTACGCCCTCGCATCCAAGCCCACCTCTTCTCGCAAGACGTTCACCGACAGTGGCAAGAAGATGAGCTTCCTCCTCACACATTCACCGACGGTGGCGGCTTCTTCTCGTCGCCGCCTCCGCCCAATTTCGCTGAGGTTTGAGCCTGAGAAGAGAGGAAAGAGAGAGAGAGAGGAGGGACTGGTAGTTTTTGGGTAATGAGTTAAGGGTAATTTTGAAATTTGGAAAAAATTTCTCACTGTTGTGTGTTAGAAAGGTAAACAGGGGCTGAAACACAAGTACTTTATATATTGGGGACTTTGTCACCCAAAAAATAATATGGAGGACCTAGTCACAACAGATTTTTTATTTTGGGGCCTTAAAACATTTTCCCAAAAATTTAATTACTTGTGAGCAGAGAGGGAAAATTTTGTCAATTTCAAACGATATTTACAATAAAAATCTTTATTTTTATTCAATTGAATACTTAATTGTGATGCCCCAAATGTGAATTGTAGGATCTGAAATAGATAAACTAGAACACTAGAGTGAATAGTATTCTTTTAAAATTTATGCAAAGTAGATTATAAATTGCAAAGAAAAATAG
Organism: Asparagus kiusianus; assembly: GCA_022839385.1. Taxonomy (NCBI): domain Eukaryota; kingdom Viridiplantae; phylum Streptophyta; class Magnoliopsida; order Asparagales; family Asparagaceae; genus Asparagus; species Asparagus kiusianus. The sequence goes on along the minus strand of BQKN01065925.1, from coordinate 344,386 downwards.
CAATCACAGAAATTTACAATCACAAACACAAGGTTTTATACTGGTTCCACTAATCCGGTGTACATCCAGTCCCCAAGCAAATCTCGCTTGAGAGTTTCCACTATGATTTTGAATAAACTTACAAAATCAAAAGCAAACCTGACCAATTTGTAAGTCCCTGTAAATTACAACACCAATTGACAAACACCTTGCCAATTTGAACACCAATCTCTAAAGCAAGAGATTAACTCCTCTCACAACTTGAGAGAACTTTTGAAGCAACAATTTTAATTCCTATGAGTCTTGATTTGTAGTGTAGTGTAATAGTGGCTTAGGAATGATTCTAACTTTTATAAATTGCCTAAACAATAAGTATTTGAATGATGTTCAGAGGCAATTTCAGAAACTTTCCTTTTTCTCAAAATCTGAATATTTTTTACTAAAAAAATGCACAAAGATCAAAGCTTATGGGTATGTGAGTCACTGCATTTTTTCTGAACAAATAACCTATTTATAGCCCTTGAAAAGATAATTTTTTGAACTTTAAAAACATTAAAAAAACGGCTATAAACAGTCATAAATTCAAACTTTGAATTCTGGAAAAACTGTATCTGTAGTCGACTACAATACAGATTAGTCAACTACACTGAGTTCAAACAGACTCTGTGTATTCAGAAAATTTCTTTCTCAGTAGTCAACTACAATGCTCATTAGTCGACTACACTGTATTTTGACAGAAACTTGTAAAATAAATTTTGCCTTCAGTAGTCGACTATAATATTGATTAGTCGACTATACTGTAAAATGACAGAAACTTATATTTCTGTCAAATACTTAAGTAGTCGACTATAATTCATATTAGTCGACTATACTGTAAATTCAGAGAAACATATATTTAAGTTTTATACACGAGTAGTCGACTACTATTCTAATTAGTCGACTACTAAGAGTAAAAATTATGAAATAAAAAGTTTTTATATTCAAGTTTTAACTATAATTCTAATGGTTAACATAGGGGGTATCTATAGTTAACCAACACACTAAGCTTGTGTTAGTGTGTTCTAATATTGTGTGTGTGCATGTGTGTGATCAAGGCTTGTACAATAATTCTAAGTAAAGAAAATGTAAAATACATTATCTCATATGTTCTTCATCTTCTTCACTTCATATGCCTTGAAATCAACTTGCACTTGTTCATATTCTGATATTGAAATCTGCATATAAAAGTTAGTGTATTTGTATAGCACACATTGTATAAATTGTTATCATCAAAATACTATCATGGAGATATAATATTCAACATTCTCCCTCTTTTTGATGATAACAAATAATTTATACATAAGTATGTATTTTATAACCAGGTTTAAAAGATTATGAAATAACCATACTTACTCCCCCTGCATATATAACCATACTTACTCCCCCTGCATATATGCAAATTTGAGTCTATAACAATATATAATAATACATGATTCTAATATAGGTAATTATTTCTCCCCCTTTGTTATCAACAAAAAAGAGAAAAACATTTATGCTAAACATGATATTATTTCTTCAACATGAGCTAAAACTTCAAACAAATCATCCAGATTATGAACATAGTCCATAACTTCACCCATCCAAATAGGTAGACAAAGACTTGCCATAAAGACTAAAAGTTCCATAATGTTCATCACTATGATCTGTTTAAAATATGTAGCACATATATTAACTAACCAAACAACATCATAGTAAAGTAAACACACAATCAACATAGTAGCAACATATTACATATGTCCTAACAACTCACAACTACATAGTTTTTGATACTTAAACAAAATAACATAATTGTTTTGAAACTTAACATAGAAAACATCCAAATCTAATATGATGCATGCATAAACTTCTAAGGAGCTAGAGGAGGTTGCTGTCCTTGAAAATATGCATTAAGCTTTGTGTCCAAGTCTTCAAACTTCTTGATTAGCTCTTCTTGATTAATAATAATATATGAATTCTGAGAATATAGAGCTCTCTGACCAGTTTCAAATTCAAGAATACGTGTACTTAGAGTGTTGTATTGCACGTCTGAAAAGCATGAGGGTTCTGTAGGAAATGGTGGTGGTTGACTAGAAGAAGCTCATGCTTGAGTTGAAGATTATGGAATATCTTGTGGAATTTCTTCTTGATGAGGATGAGGTTCATTTTGAGGATTTTGTTCTTGAATTTCAAAATTTGTCAACTTCATCCTAGTTAGGACATTAGAATCAAAGAATTCAATGGAACGAACAACAGAATTTTCAGATTGGAGATTCACATGAAATTTGTCAAAGATTTTTGTTAAAAAGGCACCATAAGGAAGAAATCCTCTTGGTATTGTCAGAAGATTATCAAAGTAAACTTTAACCCAATTAACTTGGATATTTCCCATTATAGTATATAGAGCTTTTGCTAAATCTAGGGAAATAAAATGAAAACTCCCAGTTTTTGAAAATAAGTTATATGCTAGGATTCGTGCAATGAACCTAGGAATTGGATGAAGTTTGTTTGAGTTATTTAAAGGTTTGCCATATCCAGGAAGAAATGTATGATTAGATAAAAGATCTGAATCATTAATCCTAACTGACCTAAGAGAAACTCCTTGATAAGGAATATTAAAAAATTTTCCAATTGACTTTGTAGTCAAGTCAATCTCTATTCCTTTAACAAGAGTCTTAAGTTTTTCAGAACCACCAATAATTCCCACACGTTCTATATCAGTATAGAACAGTTGCACAAGAAATGGATATGTGAGTTTTCTATTTTTAGCAGAAAATAATTCAAGCAATCCCACATTTTCAAAATATGATCCAAAGTTCCAGGGAATAAAATCATCAAATTTCACAAATCGTCCTGGAAGAACTTTAAAAGATGATATTTTGTTAAATTCTTCTAATAAATCAGGACTTTTTAAATAAATGATAATTTCATCGTTAACAGAAGTATGTGTTTGCTTAGCTTTCTTAGATCTAGACATGATGAAACAGATAAATAACAAAAGATTCAAAGATCAAGTTTAGAAATATACCCCAAACTGTTGAAACGCTAGATTAGTCGACTAGAAGTTGGAGTAGTCGACTACTCAACTTGACAGCTTGACAGATTTTAGAGAATAATGAAGAATTTGATGAAAAAAATTAAGAACAAAGAGAACCCTAACCTGGAATTGACAGTTCTGAAGGGAGGAAGAAGAGAGTCGGTTTTTAGATAGGTTAGTGGGTAGTTTTTAGGTTTTGATTTTATCTTTTAAAAGAATTTATAATGTATGGTTTAGATTTGATAGTGAATTAAATGTAGGGTTAAGATTTGATCTTAGATATGTGGCTAGGATTGATAGGGTTAAAAATCTATGGTTGAGATGAGTTTTACTTAACTGAAACGGGTATTGGGTATTGGGTATTGGGTTATGGGTTTGAATTTAAGTAAAAATCCAATAAGCTTTAAAACTATAAAACTGTAAGTTCAGAATCAGTAGTCGACTAATAGTAAGAGTAGTCGACTACACTGTAATCGACAGGAAGTTGATTTTTAGAATATGACTCAGAGTAGTCGACTATAAATGAAATTAGTCGACTACACTGTAATTTTAAGATATTAACTTAGAGTAGTCGACTATAGAAGCAATTAGTCGAGTACACTGTAATTCACAAAAAAAATATATGCAAGACTTGTGCATGTAGTCGACTATAAGTCAAATTAGTCGACTATTAAGGGTATGAATGCATATGTGTTTATTTTAAAAAAAAAATTTAATTTAAATCTTCAATTGAACATATACCTAATTCCCTTCTTAATTTAACATAAATTTCTTCTTTTAAGGGTTTTGTTAATATATCTGCTATTTTTTTATCTGTAGGTATAAATTCTAATGAAATATCACCTTTAATCACATGATCACGTAAAAAATGATGTCTAATATTAGTGTGTTTTGTACGTGAATGTTGAATAGGATTTTTAGATAAATTAATTGCACTAGAATTGTCACACATAATGGATGATATTGGACAAATTATGTCATAATCAGATAATGTTTGTTTCATCCATAAAATTTGAGCACATGCAAGACTTGCAGCAATATATTCAGCTTCAGTTGTTGATAATGATACTGAATTTTGTTTTTTACTAAACCAAGATACAAGTGAATGTCCTAAGAAATGATATGTTCCACTTGTACTTTTCTATCAGATTTACATCTGGCAAAATCAGCATCACTATATAATATTAAATCAAATGAACTATGTTTTGGATAAAACAAACCATAATATGTAGTCTCTTTAATATATCTAAAAATTCTTTTCACTGCTTTAAGATGTGATTCTTTAGAATTAGATTGAAATCTATCACATAAACATACACTAAACATAATATCAGGTCTACTTGCAGTAATGTAAAGAAGTGATCCAATCATACCTCGATAGAGCTTTTGATCAACATTCTTACCATTTTCATCTTTGTCAAGTGATGTAGTGGTACTCATTGGTGTTGGTTTGCATGTTGTATTTTTCATTCCGAAACGTTTGAGTAAATCTTTTGCATACTTGCTTTGATTGATGAATATTCATTTTTTCAATTATTTAATTTATAGTCCAAGAAAGAAATTTAGTTCACCCATGTGACTCATTTCAAATTCATCCTGCATAGTCTTAGCAAATTCTTGACAAAGATTGTTGTTAGTAGAACCAAAAATACTTGTAGGCGTATAAAATTGCCTATAGGTCCCACGATACAGCTCGACGACGCCGATTCAACAAGCGGACTATCGAGCGACGTATCCAAGCACGATCGTTATCCCGCTAACGCCGAAGCCAAACCTTACGCAACGGAGCAGGTTAACGAGGCAACGAAGCCAACAAATCGCACCCCAGCATTGGAACGCATCCACTCGCACGCGGAATCAAACCAACGTTTTGGGGAATCACCGAGTCATCTAAACAAGAGCGAACTCGGTGATATGACGATTGAATCAAGATCGGTTTCGGACTCGAACTCAGAAGTGGGTTTACTGCCAAATCAGGAATCGGATCAAAACGAATCGAATCCGAACAAGTCAACCACACAACCGAATCGAAGTCCAAATCAACAACGAATCAGAACCGGAAACACCGGAAAACCCGAACGACGGACGAAACGAACCAACACCCGGGAACTCGGCCGAAACCGAGCCAACCCGGGGTGGCTCGGCCCAAGCCGAGCCACCCCAGGGTGGCTCAGTAGCCGAGCCACCCCTGGGTGGCTCGGTAGCCGAGCCACCCCTGGGTGGCTCGGCCAAGGCCGAGCCACCTGTGGGTGGCTCGGCCAAGAGCCGAGCCACCCACAGGTGGCTAGGCTCAGAACTGTGCAAACGCACAGTTCTGAGTGCCTATAAATAGGCCAAGGCATTGTTCATTTCGGAGGTTGGATTTTGGAGGGTCGAAGCTCTGCCGGATTGGAATCTGAGATCTAAAAAAGATTGGAGCTTTAGAAGATTGAAGACTTGGACTTTGAGATCCGGTGCTCGGCGATCATCCACGCCAAACAAGGCAAGAGTTCGAGAGGGACCGGATCTGAGATCTACACGACTTTCCTCCGGATCTAAGCTTGGTTCTTAGATCCCGAGAAGAGCCTCGAATTCGCTTGGTCGATTTCGACGCTTGGGCTACTATTTCCTTGGTGAATTAGTACCCCATCCGGCTATTATTTCCTTCGTGAGATAATACCCGCCATATCGTGTAGATCCGACCGGATCGAGATCACGCGGTGGTCCACGGCAAACAACCCCGGCGCAGGCAAAGAACCCACACAAAGCGAGTGACCGCAAAACAGGAGCTCGCGATTCGTTCGACATAAAAGGAAACAAAATTGTAATTTTTTATTTCTTTTTATTTGATTTTCGTTGTAACCGGATCTTATAAAAAGACCGGATCTTTGTAATCGATAAACAATTACCAAGTGTGTACAATGGAATCAGTAATGAAGAAAGACACAAATTTTCCCGCGAACAATACTATCATCTACATATATTTGAATTATTAAAATATCTTTATTTATTTTCTTAATAAATAATGTTGAATCAACTTTTCCAATATCAAAACCTGAAGTTAAAAGAAACTTCTTTAATCTATCATACCAAGCACTAGGTGCTTGTTTAAGACCATATAAAGCTTTCTTAAGTTTAAAAACATGATTTGAAAAATTTTCATGTTCAAAACCTGGAGGTTGTTCTACAAAAACTTCTTCTTTTATAAAACCATTTAGAAAAGCACTTTTAACATCAATTTGAAATAATTTAAAATTCATAAAACATGCAAAAGCAATTAAAATTCTAATTGATTCTAATCGAGCAACATGTGCATAAGTTTTATCATAATCAATTCCTTCTTCTTGATTATAACCTTGAGCAACTAATCTAGCTTTGTTTCTAACAACTTGACAAAATTCATCTAATTTGTTTCTAAAAATCCATTTTGTTTTAATAATGGATTTATTTTGAGGTCTAGGTATAAGATCCCAAATATTATTTCTAGTAAATTGATTTAGTTCATCTTGCATAGCAATTATCTAAGAATCATCAAGAAGTGCTTTTTTTATATTTTTATGTTCAATAGTTGAAATAAAAGCAGTATGAGCAATCAAATTAAAATATGATCTAGTAATTACTTTATCAGAAATATTTCCAATGACTAAATCATGTGGATGATTTTTAACTTCTACAAAATCTTTAGGTAAATCATTTTGTAAATTATCATCTTTTATAATATCTATCATTGGAGTATCATGAATAGTATCAATTATATCATCATCATTATTTAAAATAATAGGCGATTTTGAAAATTTTTTATCAAAAGAAACATGTAAAGATTCTTCAATAACTAGTGTTCTTTTGTTATATATTCTATATGCTTTACTGTGATTAGAATATCCAACAAAAATTCCTTCATCAGATTTAGAATCAAATTTATCTAAGTTATCCTTTGTGTTTAAAATAAAACATTTACAACAAAAAACTTTAAAGTAAGATACTTTAGGAATTTTGTTATAAAACAATTCATAAGAGGTTTTCTTTAAAATAGATCTTAATAAAACTCTATTTAATACATAACAAGCTGTTGATACAGCTTCTGCCCAAAAATATTTTGATAAATTACTATCACACAACATGGTTCTAGCACATTCTTGTAAAGTTCTATTTTTTCCTTTCTACAACTCCATTTTGTGGAGCAGCACGATTAAAAGATAAAGTATGTGATATACCATGTTTATCACAAAAATTTACAAATAATTCATTTTCAAATTCACCTCCATGATCACTAAGTATAGAGATAATAGAAGTAGATTTTTTATTTTGAATTCTTTTGCAAAATATAGAAAACTCATTAAAGCATTATTTTTATGTTTAAGAAAAATTACCCATGTGAATCTAGAATAATCATCAACAAGAACAAATACATATCTACTTCCATTTAAAGATGCTACTCTAGATGGACCAAAAAGATCTATGTGAATTAATTCTAATGGTCTATTTATAGATATTACATTTTTAGATTTGAAAGAAGATTTGTGCATTTTTCCTTGTTGACATGCATCATAAAAATTATTTTTAAAAGATATCTTAGGTAAACCATTTACTGAATCATTTTTAGAAATCTTATACATGTGTTTGAAGTTAACATATCCAAAACATTTATGCCATAAAATAGAATCATTAGATGATACAATAAGACAATGTTCATTTAAAATATTTTTTATAGATAAAACATATATGTTATTCTTTCTATGGCCTTTAAAAATAATAGTTATTAAATCAATATCATAAATTAAGCATGATTCTTTTTCAAAAACAATTTTAAAACCTTTATCACAAAGTTGACTAATACTAAGTAAATTATGTTTAAGACCATCAACTAATAAAATATTATCAATGATATGTTTGTTTGGATTACCGACAGATCCAATACCGATGACTTTTCCTTTGTTGTTATCTCCAAAAGTAACGGTACCACCATCCTTGTTTTGAAAAGATGACAACAATTGTATGTTTCCAGTCATATATTTGGAGCAGCCACTATCCAAAATCCACCTATCTTTCTTGGATACCTAAAATAATAAACATTTATATTTTGGTACCCATACTATGTTGGGTCCTTTAAATTAGCCTTTAGAAAACCAAACCCATGAAGAGTTTAATTTGCCTAAATAGTTAGGTGATAAACAAATATTTTTAATAAAATCAGAAATATAAAATTCTTATGTAAAGAAGATAATTCTTTTGGTACCCAAATAGAAAAGAATTTTGATTTCTTTTTACACAAATTTTCATTTCTATATTCATACAAATCACAAGAAGGTTTTTTTTTAAAAAAAAATCTTTGATTTATTTTTATTAATTTGAAAACCTAATCCTTTTGTCTTTTGTGATTCTCTTTGAAAGGAAAGAATGTTATTAAGATTTTCTTTACCTTTATTAAATTTGCTTACATTCAAACATATATCCTCATATTTTGATTTAAAAGAAGAAATATATTTATCTAAACTATTAATGCAAATTTTTAAATCATTACATTCTGATTTTAAATAAATATTCTCATTAGATAAACATTCATTTTCTTTAAGCAAAGAATAATTTTCTTCTTTCAATTCAATTACTTGAGAATTAGAAAAAGTAGAGGAATTTAAATCAGAAATTTCTTCAAGTAATCTATTATTTTCACCTTTAAGAAAATTATGTGATGTCTTTAATCTCACAAAAGTTTTATATAATTCATTGAAAATATCTAAAAGCTCTTCATTGTCACTTACTTCATCTTGTGCCATAAAACACATGTGAGCATTTTTCTTTTCTTCAATTTCTTCATCTGAAGATGACTCATCACTATCATCCCAAGTGACTGCCATCGCTTTCCTTTTCTTGTTATTTTGAATGTTGTTGAAGTTGTTAAAATAACTTGATTTTTGCTTATTCTTCAACATTGAACAAAATTTCTTCATATGACCTGGTTTATTACACTTAAAACAAAGAGGGTTATTTAAAAATGAACTCTTAGATTTAAAATTACCTCGTTTTATAAATTTCTGAAATTTTCGTGCAAACATTGTTGGCCTTCTTGTTTTGATGATGTTTAACAAACAATTTACCAC
>BQKN01065925.1:304287-315278 GCA_022839385.1 Asparagus kiusianus | reverse complement strand
ATATATATATATATATATATATAAGATTAATGAGTATCCTTGTCATAGGAGGGGATTTCCTCCTTGACGCCTATGTGGCACAATCCCCACCATCCTTATAAAGTAGGAGAGAGAGCGTGAGTTAGTGAGGATTTGTGCCTACTTTATGAGGATGGTGGAGATTGTGCCACATAAGCGACTAGGATATGGAAATTTCCTCCTATGACAAGGATACTCATTAATCTCCTTGTCGCCTATGTTTAAGGGGAACTACTTTGTCCATTGATAACATTGGGCTCTCCCGTAAGAATAAAGTAGGTGGCTTAGGATGCATTAATGTAGAGAGGCACAGCAAGCCATGTTTATTTATGTAACGGATGGTTAATATAACACTTAAAACATAGTCTACAGTCCCATGTTCACTTTCCCTTAATTATTAAGCTTATTTTTGTTTTGCACTCAGGGAAGTGATTCGTAACCCTTAATTAAGAGTAATGGTCTCTCCCGTAATTGTTATAAGCTGGGGAAAGGATACAAAGGATACAACCCCCCCCCCCGCCCCGGCCCCGGGGGCGGTCCCACACACACACACACACACACACCACCACCACAAAAAACAAACCACCCCAACTCACTCATCCTAAACAATTCCCATCGAAGGGTATTATCTATATCTTTAGTCTTTATAGGGAGAGCAAGTGATGCTCTGATGTTACGTCAGAGAGTCACAAGATTCATGAGACTGAAACAATGTGTGGATGACACTAACTAATAATGCGTGTCAGAAGAATAGAGTGGCGATACTAGAGGGCTACCCACAGGCTACAATGTGGTAAACTTTCCATATTGACAGAAATGATAAGATTGGGTGCACCCTCGAGCCATCAACCTCAATAGATAATACGTGACAGTTTAATAATTTTTTGGGGGTAAATCTGAGGGTTTTGTAGGCGTAGATACGGCAGCTACGATTTGTTTTCAGTATCAGGGAAACATAGAATCAAATCTTGTAATATACGAACTCAAATTAAGATACATCTTTATGGTTTATCTTATATCTCTATTAGGCTCTCATTCTATTATATCAATTTATTAGGTCTATTTGGTTTTTGTTTTTGTTTTTGTTTCCCCCCCAACCCGACCTATTTAACCTTCATGGTGGCTCAACAGAGCAAACACTACTGTATCACAACTCAGGCAAGGGTCAACTTCGAATGTTGCGAAAGTAGTGCTTTGCATTAGTGGTGGAGTTGAAAAAACTAGCCATGATTCTGTGAAAACGGCGAAGGAATTGTGAAAAACGTGAAGAGTAACCCAAAACAGACTCCACCACACCCTGGTGTGGTGTCTGCCATGAGTGTGGCAGAATTTGTCCTGCACCACACCCTCTGCCACACCCACGGTGCAGGGTGTGGCAGACTCGTTTTTTAGAATCCTCCTTTGTTTGGGAAACCTTCTTTGTTTGGGATTGTGTTTTATTATAAATAGGACCACGTTTTTTAGGGTTTCTTAAGGAGAGAAAATGAGAGAATTAGCATTATTTTGAGCACTTTGAGAGGGAGATATTGTGAGGGAGTTGAGAGATTTGGTTAGGGTTATACTTGAGTGATTTTATGAGTTGTAACCCGTTGTATTTCTCCTCCATATAGTAAAACTCCCCATCCTCTCCCCGTGGACGTAGGCAATTGCCGAACCACGTAAATCCTTGTATTTGGTTTGATTTGTGTCGTATTTTGGTGAATTACACTCTTGATTTGGTTTGGTTTTCTTCTCTCATCACTCATCGACTTGTTTGGTTGTCGAGCACGCTTCCGCACGGCGCACAACAAGTGGTATCAGAGCTCGGGCTACGCTTGGACTATTTGGAGGAGTAGATCAATTTGGAGGCTCGTCTAGGGCTTCATTTGGTGATAAAGGTGAGATCTTTTGGTAAAGACTCTATCTTTTTAATTTTGGATCTATTCCTCGTTCGTTGGTGCGTTGAGAAAGTATGTCGGGGAAAGAAGGTGCTTCGGGTGTCGAGGGTGGTGCTTCTGGTGCAAAGACCATTCAGAGTTTGAATATCCACTCTATGAAGATAGATGTGGAGAAATTTAATGGCACAAACAACTTTGGATTATGGAGATGCGAGGTTTTGGATGCGCTGAACACGCAGAATTTGGAGGATACCTTGGAGTTAGATGACAAGCCAGATGAGATTGAAGAGAAGGTTTGGAAGAAGATGAATCGAACAGCATGTGGTGTGATTAGATCTTATTTGACTCAAGATCTAAAATATGATGTGATGAATGAGACTTCTGCTAAAAAGATTTGGGAGATTCTCGAAAGCAAGTATTTGACCAAGAGTGTGAAAAATCGCTTGCATTTGAAGAGGAGGCTTTATCGTTTCCAATTGAAGAAGGGAACCTCCATTAGAGATCACATGAACCACTACATGAAGCTTCTTGCGGATTTGGCGAACGTGGATGTTATAATTGAAGATGAGGACAAGGCGTTGTTGCTATTGAGTTCCTTGCCCGACGAGGAATATGAGACCTTCGTTCTTACTCTGATTAATGGGAAGGCATCACTTTCGTATAGTGAGGTCACTGCTGCACTTGTGAATTATCAGCTTCGAAAGAAGGATAAGGAGGCTTTAGTTGAGCCGGTAGCAGAGGCGTTGGTCGCAAGAGGGAAGAATCCGAACCGGAAGAATTGGAAGTCACAGTCTAGAGTAGGAAAAGATCAGTGTGCTTGGTGCAAGGAGACTGGTCATTGGAAGAAAGACTGCCCAAAGCTCGACGAATTGATGAAGAATAAGCAGAAGGGAAAAGGAAAGCAGTCATCATCAGAAGCAAACATCGTATCGGATGGTAATAATTCTGAATCTTCTATTTATTCGCTTTCTATCAGTCCTACAGATAGCTATTTGGAGGAATCTGAATGGATGTTGGATAGTGGTACGACCTATCATGTGTGCCCTAGAAGGGAATGGTTCTCCAGTTTTGAGAAGCTGGATAGTGGTGTGGTGTACGTGGCTGATAACCGTGCATGCCAGATCCTTGGGATAGGAAGAATTCGCATCAAAATGTTTGACGGGGCTATTAGAGAGTTAAACGATGTGAGATATGTTCCTTCTTTGAGGAAGAACTTGATCTCGATTGGAGCTTTGGTTGGAGAGGGTCTGAAGGTTCGTGTTGAGGACATGGTTCTCGAGATTGCGAGAGACTCTCATATTTTGATGAAGGGCGTCAGGAGAAATAACCTGTATTACTTGACTGGAGGTATAGTGACAGGTGGAGAGCTGACGACTTCTGTTGATTCGACTAGACTGCGACATTTGGGGCTTGGCCATTCCAGTATTGATTCCTCGCATAGATTGAAAGAGGGTGCGAAGACCTGCAGTTTGAAGTCCAGTGAACATGTTGATGTGAGCAAGAAGATCGAGGTGAAGTTTGACACCTCTATTCACCATGCTAAGGGTCATTCTAGAGGAGTTCACGTGGATGCTTGGGGGCCTTCCAAGGGGGCATCATTGGGAGGTAATAGAAGTTTGGTTTCCTTTGTTGGTGGTTGTTCTAGGCGTGTTTGGGTTATAACCAAATCCCATTGGATAAAGTCCTAGTAGTCTCCAACAGATTGAAGAAGTGTGTGATAGACAGAGAGGTGAAGGTACTCCATTCTGGTTTTGGTAGGAGGTACAAGATGGACCTATTTTTGTATTGGAGCCGAGCTCACAGCATTTCGAGACACTTCGTTGGAAAAGAAATCTTAGGGTAGCTAGATAGGGTGACAAATTTGGAGAACCGTGCCTTGCTGGAGGAGGATCGGTGTTTGTGGTCGAGCAATGGTTTGCAGAAGAGGTTCTGGACTGAGGCTTCGACATATTTGAGTCATCCTATTAAAGAGTTGTCAACTACTGTGATTGGAGGTAAAAATCCATTGGATGTTTGGTCTGATAGTGTCATTTTGGTTGAGGCTTCGATGAGGGAGCTAATTGACTCTCAGCAGGTGGAGAGTTTTGGACAGACCTTAGATGTATCGTAGCGGGTGGAGATGGATGCTACTCCATATTGGGTGAAGATTACTCCAGATCATACTGCATTATTTGGGATTCCAGCTGAGGTGACACAGCGCGGGAGTCATTTGGATTTGGATGCAGATGATGAGTTAGATTTTGATTCAAGTGCGGCTGGCAGACATAGTTTGGATATGGTCATTGGTTCACCTCAGGTGAAGGTGTTTGAGGCCATTGGAGGAGCTATCAGCCGTAGACTTGATCGTGATGATCGTGATGTTGGAGAAGGGTTGCGAACTCTTCTAGTTGATTGAGGTCGTTCGCGGCCATTTGGATGAACTATGGGCGGCTTGATCCCTTAGGAGAGGGGGTACGTAGGCAACCACATTGGTGCAGCCGAGTTTAGAGAGACGACACATTGGTGCTCATTTTGGTGTCGGCTCAGTGTTGGGAACACTTCGCCGAGGTGAAGAATTGTGAAAATGGCGAAGGAATTATGAAAAACATGAAGAGTAACCCAAAACAGACTCCACCACACCCTGGTGTGGTGTCTGCCATGGGTGTGGCAGAATCTGTCCTGCACCATACCCTCTGCCACACCCATGGTGCAGGGTGTGGCAGAATCTGTCCTGCACCACACCCTCTGCCACACCCACGGTGCAGGGTGTGGCAGACTCGTTTTTTAGAATCCTCCTTTGTTTGGGAATCCTTCTTTGTTTGGGATTGTGTTTTATTATAAATAGGACCACGTTTTTTAGGGTTTCTTAAGGAGAGAAAATGAGATAATTAGCATTGTTTTGAGCACTTTGAGAGGGAGATATTGTGAGGGAGTTGAGAGCTTTGGTTAGGGTTATACTTGAGTGATTTTATGAGTTGTAACCCGTTGTATTTCTCCTCCATATAATAAAATCTCCCCATCCTCTTCCCGTGGACGTAGGCAATTGCCGAACCACGTAAATCCTTGTGTTTGGTTTGATTTGTGTCGTATTTTGGTGAATTTCACTCTTGATTTGGTTTGGTTTTCTTCTCTCATGACTCACCGACTCGTTTGGTTGTCGAGCACGCTTCCGCACGGCGCACAACAGATTCTGATTTATGAAGAGGTAAAAAAGGGCACATGAAATGGTGGGAAAACTGTTTTTCCCCCTCAGATAATAATAATAATAAGACAAATTTTGGAAACCATTCCATTTACAAAAAATTCCTAAAAAACGACATCTTCTAAAAATAATTGTCAAAACCGATCTAGTTTCAGCCGTCGGACTGAAAACTGGGTCGGTTTTGACGAAAAAAACTATGAAACTTCACGAGACTTGAAGTTCTATGAAGTTTAGCAGCCTATAATGACGTTAATCTATTTAACATTAGGCGATGCTAAACTTTACGGGACTTCATAGTTTTTTTCGTCAACACCGACCCAGTTTCATTCCGACGGCTGAAACTAGGTCGGTTTTGACAATTATTTTTAGAAGAGATCGTTATTTGCGAATTTTTTTGTAAATCGGATGGTTTTCAAAATTTATCCATAATAATAATTTCAATAAGATGAAAATACTCCTCACTAAACATGGAAAACCATCATGGGAGCTAAACAGAATGAAAAAAAAAAAACTATAAGGGCTTAATAGATCGAAACAATATCTTGATGGCTTAATAGAAATGTAAGATAAACCACAAGTGCTTATCTGAAATTGAGTTATGTAGTATACTAGTGCAGATTTTATAAGAACAGGCCTATAGAAATGGGTAAATCTATACCCTTCACGTTTAGTAGAGTTTTAAATTGAGAATTTTCTCTCTTCTATCTATAGTATAAACCACTCTATTCTTGTACTCATGGTTCCTAAAGAATCCTTAGTGGTAGTACACTTCAATCTTTTAGGGAAACATAGATGTTAGATTAAAAGTGAAAAATAAAAGAAAACGAAGATCTAATTGGAATTTTGTAGTCTTAGCTTCTTCCTCATGTTTTTTATGGATCTCTCCTTTGATCTTTGACCTTCTAGTTAAAGTATTTGTGTTCTCTTAGAGCAAGTGCAGCAGCCTCTCAAGAAGGCTCCTAAGTCCTATGTGGCAAGAAAAAGCTCTCAAGACCTTTCAACAAGCTCTCAAGGAAGCTCTCAAGCCCTAGTTGGCGGTGGGGCCCACAATGGAACTCCTAAGAGCTCCACAAATTTGTGGAGCACTTGAGAGCTCCTAAGGGGTGGGGCCCACTAAAAAATATTTTTTATTAGATTTGTTGTTTTAAAAAATATTTATAAAATGTTAGAGATAGAAGAGTAGATTTTTCAAATAATATTTATGCTCCTAGTTAGGAGTTTGTTGGAATATTTTTCCTAGTATGAAGCTCCTAAGTGGGCCCCATGCTTGAGAGCACTCCAACAAGAGCTCCCAACTAGGAGATTGCTGCACTTGCTCTTATGGACATCACTTTGACCCAAATAGCACCAACTCTTTACTGACAAGAAACATAGCGGCACGATTAAGAAGGCTTATTGAGCTTTAGCAATAACTTTTGCAGAAAGCCCTCAATATCATTTGGGTAAATTACACTAAACCCCGATACCTGTCAAAATGCCTTTTTATGTTGTTATTGGTTCTAATTTATGGGGGTTACATGCAAAACACAAAAACTTATTGGTGGTTTTCTGCAATTCCAAAAGGTTTTAGGGGTTTAGTGTGATTTTGAAAGTTATTAGGGGATTACTGCAAAATGTTGAAAGTTCATGAGAGTTTAATGCACTTTACCCTTTACTTCACACAAAAGTAACAATAAAAATAGAGGACATAGATGTTACTTGTTCAAATTAATACTGCAAATTATGAAAAAGATTGGATTTCTTAACTTGAGCTTTCATATTTTATTAAAAATAAAGAACTTTGAACTCTATTTGGACGATATGGCTGAAATTTTAGTCTTTTAAATGAAGTCCTTGTCAAGTTGGTTTCTGACGACTTGTCGACAGTCTCACAGAAAATACATCTTAAAGTTCTTACCTAATAACAACTTGAGGGAAATTTCATGGAGAAATAAATACGTGCTTTCTACATTTTCCCAAAAGTACAGTTCAGCACAACTTGTAATTTCTACTATCAAAGAATTTCCAAATTGGCCAGCACCACCAACATCATCTACATTTGTAGAATTCAAATGGCAGACAAAAAGTATTCGGAAGGCCTTCATTCTTAAATCATTATAGGTAAATTTCACAACAACACCCCTTCCCAAAGAATTCGGCATAGTTTGCTCAAACCATTGAAAATTTTGAAAAATAGAGAAAACTCTTAAACAATGGGGAGTTTCACAGCACATCATTGAACTTTCGAAAAGACATACAAAATAAAATAACATTTTTAAAACCGTAAGAGGGATCTCTCCTTTTTTTTTCCCCCTCTATCGTTTCTTTTCTGATAAACCCCAGAATGGAATTTGCCAAAGTTTTTCGATGGAATTTTCCGAAAGTTTAAGAGGGTATTGTCAAACTGCCCAGTGTTTGGGGGTTTCCTTAATTTTCAGAGTGCTCAGAGCTTTTATACAAATCACTCCAAAGCTCAAGGAGTTTTGTAGTATCAACCCAAAGTTTAGGGAGTTCTGTGAAATTTACCCAATCACTATTGCTATTATTATTGCAACCAAAATACTATTTGGCTTGCGGCGTGGCCAACTCGCGCCCAACTCGCAGTAAGTGAGTAGGGGGTGGACCCTACAGCCTCGTAGGGTCCACCCCCTACTCACTCACTGCGAGTTGGCCGTGCCGCAAGCCAAATAGCAATGTCCTTATCGCAAACCCTCCTCCATCTCCACTTTCATGTATCGTCCACATCCTTTGACAGCTCACCGTAATTTACGCTACATTGGCACTAGCCTAACAAACCCTAGCTTTTGTGTAGACCCAAAAGCATGCTGCATGAGTTCCATTTTTTTTCTAAAAACAAAAAGCTATAGTGCGCAAAGCTAGTTTTCTCCTTGTACTATGTCCCTTTCAACAGCTCATCTATAGGGATTAGGGGGGAATTAGGTGCTTTTGGAAGTACCGTTAGAAAGTAGACAATAGCTAGTGAAGATAAAAGGTAAAATTAGTTAGGAAAAGATCCTTTCATAAAAAAGGAACTTATTTATTTGTTTCTCCCTCTCCCTAGAAAAAGATGGAAAGAAAGAGAAACTAAGGCAAAAGTATATCTCAGTTAAAGCAACGATCCACTTGACTCCGATTCAAACCTAACATGGCTGCTATCATTTTAATCATAGTTGTACATTGTTGATGTGATAATTCTGATTTGCTTAAGCGTAATATGATAATGAGTTCAAGTGTCGGAGTTATGACCCATAAAGGAGTGGGATCAATAAATAACGTTGAGGTCAATACTAAGAGTGTGTTTAGCAACATATGCTGAAAACTGGGCTAGGTTCAGTCCTGACCTAGTTCTATTCTAAATTGTTTCTCATTTGGACCCGGGGAGGGCTTATCCAAACTAGAACCAGTTTAAAGGCCTAAGTTTGGCCTAAAAGAACCAGGCCAACTATGGCCCAGAGTTTTGCCAAACACAGAAACATTTAAAACTGGGTCAGTTTTGAAAGATTGTCAAACACACTCTAAGCTTAATCTCAAATACAAGATAATTTCTGCGGAGATGTTTGCCCACACTTCGCCTTTTTTTTAGCTCCGTCGCTAAATTGAGTTGCAATTTATGATAATATGATAAATGATAAAATTTAAAATGCAGCATATCAGTTTACTCAAAAAATTAGATAACTGTGATTGAAGACAACAATAGTTATTTTACTATTTTTGATAGTGAAGTTGCTAGAATGCCACTGTTACTACTATGCATGGCTTGATAATCAAGGATAGTTGACTTGTCTCATCGGCCTAATTTATAGCGAATATGACTTGATTATAGCACACATGTTATAATGGCTCAATAAGCTAATGTTCATTGTATGGATTAACATTATCAAATATTAATGCAACATTCTTCATTTCTAATATGATATCAAATCAACTCACGTTTAAATTCTACTAATCATAAATTTCTAAAGGAAATTAAAAAAATATCGTTCCATAAATTTAGATTTCAGCCTATAAAAGGATTCTCGATTCGTAGGGACATATTAGAGTATAAATTCTCATCCATTTTCATAACTTCGAAGATTGGATGGAGTGGCACCTTCTTTGACAGAAGTTACTCCAAATTCGTATAGTTGTTTAAGTTAACAGATTAAGGCCTGCAGTTTTTCGAATGTTGGGCCGGATGGTGGGCCTCGGGAAGCTGATGCGTGAGCAGGGAATAAGATTATTAATACCACTTTAATTAAATTATTATTATATCGGAACGGGAAACTTGGTATGTACAGTTCAAGCTCGTTCTACTGAAGAGCAAGAATGAGGTGTAATGGAGGGGAAAGCAGGAATGTAACTCTTAAAAAAGAGAATATTAGACAAAGACAATTTTATCCCTTATATCAAGACGAGATTCAAAAGGATGAAATAATATGTAAGGTATTTATGTAAATGTATATATATTCTCTTACATTTTGTTCATTTTATTAGGCTTCCCAAATAGGATGAAATAAGTTCTCGTTTATTCTGCTTACTAATTTCCCAAATATGTTTTGCATATTTCTTTACCTTCCCTTAACGGCTTAACCTATCCTATGTTCCCTTAACTTTTCTTCACTAGGTGCACATCCATATCTCAAAAGATTCAGATGATCATAAAAATTGGATAGAATATTATGTTATTAAAGTGCATGTAACCATGAATTGGGGTATTATAGTACAAATAGACCCTTACTTTGGGATATTAAAATGCAAGCAACCCTTCATCAATATTAGACTTTGTATGTTAATTGCTTCATCAGTAGTTGGCATTATCACACATTGATGCTTAAAAAGGACTTCAGCCCCAATTATATTTACATCTGTTAAAAGTAGCGCTGCATTATGTTAGCATTCTTCAGCTTATACAAATTTCCTTAATGTACCATAAAAAGGCCAAACTAAGGCAGGAATTTTTCAAGCAGAGTCCCAAAAGAGAAGTTGCTCTTGGCCCAGCCACTAGGCTCAGGGGCCTGAACCTTGGGACTTGAAGGTACTCTCTTCACATTGAGCATGACAGTGTGCCCTATCTCTCGACGGAGGTTTTCGATAGTCTTCATGTCTACCGTATTTCCAGAAGCATCGCTCACATAGAACACGTTCATAGCCTGCTCGCCTACTGTAGTCACGCCCGCCCTTGTGACCGAGAGTCCATATTCACGAAGAACTCTTGTTATGTCGGAGAGAAGGCCAACTCTATCTCTACCACAGAGCTCCAAACTGAATCCCTGTGATCAAGTTTACTATGCTTTAGTACATTAAGGTATCTAGAGAACAAGGGGTCATAGAAATTGATATCATGACAGATAACTAAGTAGTCATGACAGATAACTAAGTAGTAGCTTATAGTTTTAACACATCTTCAATATATTTTTTTCATATTATACACTATGTTATCTCATGCTGTACCTAGCTCGGGTATTCTGGCGTGCAAAAACTCGGAAAACTGATACGGGAAAACTGATACAGAGCACAAGTGATGTTTTTTGTCTATTGAGCAGGACTTTGAGGCTTATCTTTCCGGCTGAGTCTTTTGCCTATCTATTGTTTTCTGCATATGGATAGTTTGTAAAGACGCAGATACTTGTCATAGCTTCCTACAACAAATGTTCTTTGTTTCTGCAGTTTATATCCTCATCATCAGTAGATTGGAGATATTGTTCTCTTGTTTGGAAGATGTTTCATTAAACACTTACTAATGACATGCAGGGAGGTTATATCCACCACTATTCTCAAAAGGTAGCTTATGCTTTTCACTGGTATATTTGGTTTCAAAACAACAAAAGGTCACTCGAAATCATGAGTTGCGAACAGGCAAATAAATTCAAGTCAAAATAGCCACATCCAGCCTAATACGGTGACGAGGTTATTGTTGGAAAGTGTGAAGAGACCAGCGAACACGTGAATGACCAATG
>BQKN01065925.1:265511-282536 GCA_022839385.1 Asparagus kiusianus | reverse complement strand
TAACTATATGTGTCACTACTTAAGAGTGTTTGCTCTTATCCCTTCTAAGAGGGTTGTTTCACTAGTAGAAAAACGAGCAACTTAGACGGAAATTTCCGTCTAGGTTGCTCCATTTCCCATCTAGGTTGGTACACCTAGACGGAATTCCATCTAGTTTGCTCTGTCTAGTCTGATTTCGTCTAGGTTGGGACAAACTAGACGAAATTCCGTCTAGGTTGATCAACCTAGACGGATATCAACCTAGACGGAAATAAGAAATCCGTCTAGACTGCCAACATAGACGGAAATCCGTCTAGGTTGGCAACCTAAACGGAATTCCGTCTAGGTTTCCAACCTAATCCGTCTAGGTTACCAACCTAGACGGGTTTTCGTCTAAGTTGGCAACCCAGACTGACTTCTGTCTAGGTTGCCAACCTAGACGGGTTTCTGTCTAGGTTGATTATGACAACCTAGAAGGAATTCTGTCTAGGATGACGCAAACTAGACGGAATTCCGTCTAGATTGATATTTTTTCAGTAAAAAAAATTATTTACAATTTGTGTTTTCCTGTATAATTACATGAATACATCCAATAAATACTGTGTACATAAATACATCCAACATCCAAATATAATCAAAATTCATAACAATTCCATTCAAAACCAAATATAATCAAATCGAACACAATGCACAAATCCAACCATCTAATCCAAAATATACATCAACCAATTTCGTCTAATATATACATCCAACAGCATATATACTAACAATGTACATGGATAAGATAGGATACATGGCACGAATAAATGTAGTGTTATAACAAATAAAACTGTTTATTGCATTAAAAATAAAAAATCTCATCTATCGTCGTCGTCGGTAGTATCTCTATCCCGGTTATGAGAACGGGTGCTGCTCCCTCCAATATCTCTACTCTGAATGTTTAATTGAATAATCATTATGTGGTGTTTGATAACATATTAAATAAAAATGAATTTATAAATATAAGAAAAAATAAGGTACGTGAGCGCTCCTCTGTCTAGTGTCAGAATTATAGTCAATCGAGCTTATGATCCGTATGATACCGCTATACGCGCTATAAGGAATAGCACCGCCTAAATATTGTATAACATACCCCATGAGATCGCCTATCGAGTTCACCATCAGCACAACTCTAGTCATCTCATTAGTCACCTGAATATGCAGCTCCGGGTCAATCTTGTCAATAAAATACGCAGAGATTGTTTGGTTCAAAAATTACTATTTTCGTTATCTTGAATCTATTACAATTTCAGTCGTTATAATAAACTCAAATAAATAAACAATTGATCTTTTTATAAGATATTCTTAAACGATGAAAATATAAAGATTACAATTCCTTTAAACAATACACAATAGCAGTTTATCTCCTGTTGCTTGCATGGGATCTTGTGCCGGGGACGCGTTAGTCCGTGGACCATTACGAATCAGATCTGGCTGACAGAAAAGCTAATTAAAGCTTTTACTTCACAAAGAAAGTAATCGCAGAAGTGATAATCTCGACCAAGCGAGATTACGACTCTTCTCTAGATCAAAACCAAGTTTAATCTGGAGGAGAAAGGAAAGGGGCCATAGATCTCTCGAAAAGTTTTCTCTTTATGCTGAAGTTCTCCAAGATCTGCTAGCCTCTCTAAAATTCGTCAGAACCTCACCCTAGCTCCTCTAAAATTTGTGGCCCCCTTCAGATCTGCCTTTATAAGGTTGCTAGGGTTCTATTTATAGATTCTAAATGCCGTGTTCGTGGATAGGATCAAAAAACAACCGTTATTATCCGTTTAGGAGGGTTTTCGGTTGTGTAACAGCTTCCACACGTTAAAGGATAACCCCACATGTTTATGGATGACCCCATGGAGTTCTAGAAGCTAATCTTATTAGAAAACATGTCGAGAGCTAACCTAGGCGCGAGTCACTTCGAGGTGACTCGGAATTTCCGAGTCACTTCGAGGTGACTCGGATTTTCCAAGATAGTTTGTATTATCTTTGGTATTTTGGATTTAATTCTCTCATTCGACCTTGGAATGAAATGATTCAAGATGCGTTGGAAATCTGACGAAGAGATCTACAACTTTTGTCTTCTAAGATTTTTCGGATTCAAATCTCATCATGGTCAAAATTTCACTTCTTCGTGAGGATCACTCTAGAGTCCTTCTGATTCGGATAATAGAGTTCATCGCCTTCTCTCTGTTTTGAACTACGTGCGGGAACCTATAGGTAATTTTTGACGCCTACAGATATCCCCTCCAAAGTATTTCAATCTCGATCTTTTATAGAAGAGCCTGAAATACTTTAGATGTGATACACCCAGCCTTTAATTCATTGACTTCATCAGCTTTCAGTCTGTTCAATATTTTGTCAAATAGTTAAAGTTCTTCCGGTACTGCGTTTATCATCCGACCATTATCAAACTCTTGAACTGAAGATGGTGTGTTGACTTTTGAATTAACTCGTTTTGTTGAGTCGATGTTGAACTGATCATCTTTGTTAGGGATTCGTATTTGAATCATGATTGGATTCCCAGGAGTAATTTTGACTTGAAAATTTCATCATAAGCCTTATTTCGGCGAATCTATCGCTATGTTGATCAGCATTGACATTCATTGTAGTGCATTATCCGGCGTTAATATAGTTTATACTCGTATGTTTACTGAAGCCTATACATTTTAAGCTTGGTCGGCGTTGTAACGCGTGGCAGGCCCAAGTGTAGAGGTTGTAGGACCAACCGTTGATGCTGGTTCATCTGTAGGTACGGATCTTATCCTTATGTCTTACTAGTTATTTGCTTAACCATAGGGGAGTTTTTATTGTAGGACCAGCTATTGAAGCTGATACAGCTATCATTTCGAATGCTTTAAAGGTTCATCGTGGAGGCTTCGGCTAGATTTGATGTTGTCCCGGGTGCTCAAGTCACAAGAGCAACTGATGAAGCTGGTGCGTCAGTGACTATCGTACTTATAGGATTTTTAACAAACCCGTAGCCATAAATGGATTTGATAAGCCTCTACCGACTACCGTTTGAGTCGGGCTAGCATGTGGATTTTAACAAACCCTTAGCCATAAACGGATTTGATAAGCCTCTACCGACTACCGTTTGAGTCGGGCTAGCATGTGGATTGTCTAAGTCTGTTCTACATATAACGTTGTGCTAAAAGAGTTAACTCTCTTAGACCTAATGCTATGATATTGAATACATAGACTTTGTTATTGTTACAGTAATAGGTTACCCGGCAACGCGTGTTGGGAGTAGACATGAACAATCCTTTGATCTCGAATTATCCTTAAGAATATTATGGGTAATATTCTTCAGGAGCTTCACGTTGGAAATAAAGGAAGCAGTTTATCCTCATATACCCGTTAGAGGATGGAGAGAAGCAGTTTAACCTCTTATACTCATCAGAGGAGTATGGGAGCAATTTAACCTCATATACCTGTCGGTGAATTTCTGTCTTATTTAGCTTTTTTTGCCATCATGATACTGGTGTCAACCAAGGCTTGAATGTTGTTCTTGAGAGTGAAGTAAGCCTTGACGGGATGAAGAATCCTCCTGTGGTACACACAATACTTTGGATCCGAAGTATTGTTAGCTTCCTCCAGATTCGTAATAGGTGACAGCTTGATTTTATTATTTTCAAGGAGGTATTTGAAGATAGCTAGAACCTCTTCATCCTTGAAGGAGTACTCTTTTTGGAGTCTCAGATCCGGAGTCCTTCGCTACTTCTGAGGTTGCTGTTGTAATATCTGATTAGCGTCAACAACCGCTGCAGGTGTCTTTCCCCTACCACGAGAAGAAAAATTCGAGTTCGGGGGGATTAGTCATTGGTTGGCCTCTTTCTAGATTTTTTTTCTTTTGAGAAAGCGTTCGGCCTATTCCCCACATAATTTTAATTCTTTCCATATTGTGGATGACACGACCCCCAGGGCTTCCAATACATCAATGGAGAGATTGTTGTGGCATATCTGCAAGATGAATTCCTCTGTGACATATCCTTGTAATTCATTGCCTTGTTACGAAAGCGCTTGACGAAATCGTCGAATGTCTCTTCGTCTTCCTGTTTCTCCTCAAAGAGCGTCCTGATTGATACATCGGTGTCATCATCAAAGAAATTACTGAGGAATGAGCTTTCAATATCGTCCTAACTATTGATGCTTCCAGGCTTAAGACGGCGGTACCAATCAAAGGCAGGCCCGTGAAGGGTGCTAACGAATGACCGGACCATCAAAGGCTCGTTGCCAAAGATCACTCCCAAGTAGAACTTGAAATAAATCAAGTGTTGAGTGGGAGAACCCTTCCCGTCAAACGGCGTGAAGTTAATCAGGTTGAACTTCGCAGGATACGGGATCGGCTCTCACCCCCTTGGATAGGGACATGGAATGTCGGTCTTCTTCACCTTCTGCATGGACATCAAGTAGGGGTGTTATCAAAGCGGATACGGTTCGGATATAATAATTACCATATCCATATCCGCTTTTATAAACGGATACGGATACGGATCATCTTCGGTACGAAAAAACATTAACCATATCCGCACTTATCGGAAACTGATACGGTTCGGATATTTGAGAATCGGATCGGATATTATCACGGATATTAACGGATATTCGACAAATAGATATGAATCGGTTATGAATTAGTACACCTATGCATAAATTACAACCAAATAGGTAAATGTATGTGGTTGTAGGCTTCTCCTTAATTCACATATAATTAGAATTACCTCCTCACTACCACTTCCTTCTTCTTGCTCAACCTCAGACTAGACTTGTCAGACTCTTCTTCCTCCACGACATTATCATCAACCTAATGACCACCAAAACCCTAATAAGCAATTTAGTCCAAAAACAACAATCAACAACTTTTTAATATTTTTACATTTTCGCCCCTGTTATAGGCAACCATTTTCTTCTCGTACTGGGCTTTCAACTTCTCTGCCTTCGACACAAATGGGGATTTCTCCTAAAATTACAACAAACAATAACATCAAAAAATCAATTTTAAAAAATGAACAGATCTGAGAACAGATTGGTAAATAACTCACAGAATCAGACATCGATTTCCACCACTCACCGCCATCTTTGCCGACCTAATCCCCAAAAATGTTAGTCACAAGCTAATCAATTTGAGAATTAGGGCAAAAAATCAAAAATAGATGATTATTATAAAAGGAATTAGGGTTTACAGGCTTACAACGACAACTCTTGTTCCTAGGGTTCTTCTCCTTGAACTCCTTTCTAAAACCCTCCTTAAAATATCACAACTTACAGAATGATCATACCTTGGCGATCTCAGGATTGCGCCTAACAACGTTCATCAACCCAGCATCAGTAACCATTGTGTAGTCAAAGAGCCCCAAAAACCTCACCTTTCCTTCAAAGAGCCCCCAAAACCTCACATTTCCTTCAGCTCTCGAGGCCATCCTCGAAAGGGATTCATCGGTGAGCCTAGAACTCAGAGGGGGGTCAACGGCGATGCGACGCCATAGGAGGTTGTCACCGACGATGGTGTCTCGAGGGATCTGCATGATCTTTGGAAGGAGAGGAGATCTGGGAGCTGGAGGTAGCCGAGGACCAAGAATAGGGCGCCATGGGGGGCCTGTCGGTTGATGGTGGATGAAGATTGAGATTCGGGTTCCATGGATTTGGGGATTTGAAGAGGATTTCTCGGGTTTTAGGGGAATAATGTCAAATTAATTGTCAGGGGGAGAGGATTGAAGATGAGACGAGGGTTTTTAGTTGTAGATGGGTTTTGGGTTAGCGGTTATGGGTTTGTAATTGTAACGTTGGGACCCGGACTATTATTACATTGTGGATATCCGTATCCGTAACCCTCATATCCGTATCCGAATCCGTATCCGAAAAAAATCCAAAATCGGATCCGTATCCGAAACCGTTTCCGCCCGGTTTTAAAATTAGCTTACCATATCCGCATTCGTTCGGATACGGATGCGGATCGGTTCGGATATATTCGAACCGTTTGGCACCCCTAACATCAAGGCATTGATTGTGCCCTCGAGGTCCTTCATCTTCTCATCCTCACTCGTATCCTTCCTTGGTCAATTTTGAGGAGGAACATCGCGGCCACCCCCAGCATTGTCATCATCGGTAGGACCACCATCAATGTTGTTATCTTTAGTGGGACCACCCCTAGTGTTTTGGTCAATGGGAGAGTTATCTGCATCAAGGTGTTCGTCCATGTCTGAATCGCCACCTACCCGGTAGGCATTATTATGACGACTAGATTCTCCAATCTGATTAGATAAAGCCCGAATCGGTTGGTCATGTATTTCCCTCTTATGTTGCAAAGCCATTTCTATTTTAATTTTGAATGCTTCTTTCTGCTTGGCTAGAGCATCCTTGAGAATTTTGGTCATTTACTCGGTGTTGATCATAAATGCCTCATGAGATTATCCTAGGTTAGATACCGTATTATCAGAAATGACTGTAGAGTTGGTATCTGATGCTTCATCATCTGAGGATAGTCATCTATTCATCCTCTGATAGTCCCTTTTTTGTAATGGTTCTCAATCGTAACCGAGTTAGACAACGTGATATGAGGGGGTCAAAACTAGAAGTTCGAGTCGACTTTCCCTTATCAGCCATGTTAATTGTGACTTCTGGAAGTTCGTCATCTTGAACGACTGATTGTTTTTTGTAGAAGTACCGTGGTTTGGTTTTCGAAGCTTTATAGGAAAGCCTTTGGAATATCGAGACCCTCTGTGGAGCAGTCTTGGATCAGCTACATGCTGATAATATTGTCCTTATAAGTTTAGTATACGGACAGTGAGAGTCTGCTTCCCCGGTACTTCTCTTTCGAGATTTATTCATACCCCCAGCCCGATAGTACAACTCATCGCCATGATTACCGGAGCAACCTATTGTGTGCTAGCACAACTTCCCAGGTGTAATGTTATCATCGTCAAATGAACACGTTTTCCTCTGAGCATGCAACCCCTTGTTGGTGTTCTCAAAGTCACACATTTAGAGCCATGCCTTCATGAGCGTAAGGCCTCAACGGGCTCTTGGATTTTAACTCACCGTCTGAGGCGGCCCATCATAGAAGTTTTTCCTTCATAGAAAGACTTTGACTTGTTACGAGGGCGTGTGCAACCCCCAGCTTGATGAGCTTTACCTCGATCCTCATGCAAAGGACCAATGCAATCTGCAATTACTTTCTTGCATCGGGAGGGATCCACACTATCATGAGGCTTCACCACGGGTACGAGATCCATCGGAATAGGAACGGGGGCTGTCAGAGACACAGAAGCAGTTGCGAAGCTAGCTCTTTGCACGAGATAACCATTGGTGTCTCGGCCAGGTGCGAGACAGCTTTGGCTGTCTCGGCTAAGTGCGAGACAGCTCTAGTTATCTCGGCCAGGTGTGAGACAGCTCAGGATGTCTCGGCTACAAGAATTTCCTGTTGTCTGTCGACTTAATTTTTGCGCAGTTTTGGATTTCTGAATCCAAATTTTGCAGGGTCTTGATGGTTGGCCATTTCTTTTTTTGTAACTCTCGGGCCCTCTGCATAAGAATCCGCGCACGTGCAAAGAGTGCATGGTGTTTTTGGATGCGCTCCTCAAGGATTGAACAAGTTCTTTTGACTTGGATCCATTCATTCGTTATTGGTTAGGAAGAGGGGTCGTTTTCTCACTGTTGAGGCACTCGACGCTCCTTGAATTTTAGATTCGCCTCGTAACGGATCCCGTCTATCAGCTCCAAAGCCTTGGCGTGATGGCGCGCGAGGCGTTGGCGTTGCCTTTGGCTTGCTCTCTTTAATAAGATTGGCGCGCCTTCAGTACTCAACTCCTTGATTGAGGAGGAGTTCAGATCTGTAGATCCGAATTTATTAGACGCCGAAGGGGTGTTACGAGATGCAGTTGCAGCAGCAACGAGGGTGTTGATCTTCCTACACTTGCGAGGGGAGGAGGATCTAGAAGAGGAGGACGACAGATACTCCTCGAATTTTTGTTGGTCAAACTCGTACTCAACCTCTTCGTTAACTGAGATCAAGATCCGAGGTTGCGACACGACAGCCTTTGCAGAGAAGTTATTACCTCATACTATGGTCACCAGCGTGTTTGGTTCAGAAATTGCTATTTTCATTGTCTTGAATCTATTACAACTTCAGTCATTATAATAAAGTCAAATAAATAAAAAATTAATCTTTTCATAAGATCTTCTTACACAATGAAAATAAAGATTACAATTCCTTCAAACAACATACAATAACAGTTTATCTCCTGTTGCTTGCGTGGGATCTTTACCTGTACCGGGGACGCCTTAGTTCGTGGACCGCCACGGATCAGATCTGGGTGATAGAAAAGTTAATTAAAGCTCTTACTTCACAAAGGAAGTAATCGCAGAAGTGATAATCTCGACCAAGCGAGATTACGATTCTTCTTGAGATCAAAACCAAGTTTAACCTGGAGGAAAAAGGAAAGGGGCCTTAGATCTCTCGAAAAGCTTCCTCTTTATGCGAAGTTCTCCAAGATCTGCTAGTCTCTCTGAAATTCATCAGAACCTCACCCTAGCTCCTCTGAAATTCATGGCTCCTTTCAGATATGTCTTTATGAGGGTGCTAGGGGTTTATTTATAGATTCTAAATGTCGTGTTCATGGATAGGATCGAAGAACAACAGTTATTATTCGTTTAGGTGAGTTTTCGATTATGTAACAACTTCCACACGTTTAAGGATAATCCCACATGTTTATGGATGACCCCATGGAGTTCTAGAAGCCAATCTTATTAGAAAACACGTCGAGAGCTGACCTGGGTGCGAGTCACTTCGAAGTGACTCGGAATTTTCGAGTCACTTTGAGATGACTCGGATTTTTCGAGATAGTTTGTATTATCTTCGGTATTTTGGATTTAATTCTCTCGTTCAACCTCAGAATGAGGTGATTCTAGCTGCGTTAGTAAGTTGACGAAAAGAGCTACAACTTTTGTCTTTTAAGATTTTTCGGATTCATATCTCATCATGGTCAAAATTTCACTTCTTCGTGGGGATCACTCTAGAGTCCTCCTGATTCGGATAATAGAGTTCGTCACCTTCTCTCTGTTTCGAACTATATGTAGAAACCTATAAGAAATTTTTAACACCTATATAGATACGTGTGATAAATGGCATAACCTGGAAACTGCTTGGGGCTGATCTCATTAATGTAAATGGCGTGGAGGATGCTGTGGATGATCTCATGCTTATGCCGGGTGAAGCTCCAACACCATGCAGAGGATATCTTTCTCTCCTATTATTAGGGAGAAATAAATATTAAATTTATGATTACTAGAATTCAATAATATTAAACAAACATAAATAGGAACGTAATATTCAAATCGATTCGAGGCGGCACCAGATTAGGTACCAAGGGCTTGTGATCAATGACTTCCCACAATTCAATATTTTTAGATCTAACAAATATTTTAAATCTAAAACATCATTGAGTATAGGGCATTGAGTATAGGGGAAAGCATTGAATGAAGGAGCAATATTAATATCATAACCTAAACTAGGTACACCACACACACACACACACACACACACACACACAAGATGCAATAAATCTCAAAAACTAGATTAGCAAAAATACAAAGTTAGGATCTTTAACTCAATGCGGTTAAGTCGTAAATCAAAGAGCACCAAGCTCTGATACCAAATAAAACTATCCTAGAGGGGGTGAATAGGGTAATGTGCTAATCTAATCCGATTTAATGCCAATTTAAAACTTATTAACAATATATTCTTGTAAGTATGATATACAACTAATTATGAGCAAGAATATGCAATATAAACAAAAACTAAAATGAAAATGAGATAGTGCAAATAATCAACACAAACACACAAAAATGATCACGAGGTTCGGTCCTTCCGACCTACGTCTTCACTCTCCACTCCCGGGAAGAATCCACTATCACAACGGGTTTTC
The DNA here is from genome assembly GCA_022839385.1 of Asparagus kiusianus. Lineage (NCBI taxonomy): Eukaryota > Viridiplantae > Streptophyta > Magnoliopsida > Asparagales > Asparagaceae > Asparagus > Asparagus kiusianus. The sequence continues at coordinate 272,607 of BQKN01065925.1, read as the reverse complement.
AACGTTCACCCAAAACATTTACAACTCCACACAATTTTGGTTTTTTAGCTCACCGAAAACTTTTACAACTCACACTCTTACAATCACATTCTACACCCTCTAAGTGTTGGCCTAGCCCGTGTCGCCTTCCTCAAGTATTCAGAATTACCACCTCTCTTTAGGCTTTACTACCAACCCACTCCTTTTAGAATTGAACCCGTCTCTTACCACACACTTTTCTCGGTGTACAAGTATATTACAAAGTGTATCTCACAGTAAAAACTAAATACAAGATTTGTTCTCTATAATGGATGAGAACTCAATTAAGCCCACTCTCAAAGTTACATTCCCACAACCTAATTGTACAATATGTGTAAAAATACTAAAGCTCAATGGTTGTATGTGTAAACAATAAGAAATAACAAAATCAAACTCAAATTGATCTAGTAAATATAAATATAACAAATGAAGGATAAACAAACTAGATAATTGAGTTAGAAAAACTTCTCTATAACAAGAGTGAGAGATTGGAAGATTGAAACCCTAAACGAATTTGATCTCCTCTTGTGAAACTTTCTTCACATGAAAACTTTTGAGAAGCAAACTTAAAACACCCTTAAAAACTTTGTAAACCTCTTTTAAAACATTCTTGGTAGTTTTGAATGTTAAATGCAATGGGGTATATAGAGGGTAGAAGAACCCAACCTAAGAAGTACACAAAAACCCATAAAAATCATAAAATAGCAAAATCTAGAAAATAGTCATTACTGTGCAACATCTAGTTTATAAGTCGACTTGTCAGAAGTTATAGGTCGATGATAATCATATTTTTATTACAATTTTATACCCTCATTATCTATTTTACATGAATAAATATACCACTAATAATTATTTTTATCTTTAATTGTAGGTTAATAAAGAAATAATAAATAAAGGCCTAAAAGACTCCAACTTCCTCATTTTATAACCTTTTATTGAAGCCCAGAATCAAGCCGAGTAACCTGTAGAAGCCGGAGAAAATCAAAAATTTAATATGAAGAGAAGTTATATTTAAGATGGTTGGCCACAAAGAAACGACGATATCTCCTAATACGGAAGGCGGAATTTAACATATAATATATAAAAATAATCTATCTCGATGAGACGAAGCCAACCATAAAGTCAGAATTTTGATAGGAACATTGATGCCGGTAACGATGCCAGCATCGATGCCTGCATCGATACTGACGATTCTGTTATGAATCAAAGGCTAAAAATCAAGGGTTTTGGATAAGAATTCAATCCAAGGGCTTACATTCATTGATGTTTGCTATAAATAAGGATAGAGAGTGAGGGGTTGAGGGTGTGAAAAATTTTGTAACTCTATTTGGAGAGGAGGGTTACTCTTAATTGAGAAAACTTTTAAATTTTGTAACTTTTGTTACAATCGAATTTTTTTACCACTTCATATTTTTTCTCTCTTTGTTGGATGATGAAGATAAAAATGAAGATTAATTTGGAGGTTTATTTTCTTTTATTTTATTTTCTCTTTTATTTCTTTTCTTATTTCTTAGTAGTTTAGATTTACATTAATGTTTTGTAGTGTACATTTACTTTCATGTCTTTATTTTCTCGTATTTAATTCTTGCAATTTATTTTATAGCTTAGTTTTTATAATTTATTTTATAGCTTAGATTTTACTTTCTTATACTATTCGCCTTAAGGCTAGAACTCTCTTGGGATTAGTTTTTCTTTTTGCTTGTTTTTATTTTTTTATTCTCCTTGAGGCTAGAACCCTCTAGGGAATTTCTCTTTTCTTAGATGTGGAATTAATTCTTATTGAAACTCTAGAAATTACATGAAACTAGCTTTATTGCTCTTATGATTTGTTAATATTTCTCTCATGCTTAAAATGTTTATGCTTAGGATATTCAACTAAAGAACTAATTGGTAGAAGGAATTCTAGAATTACTATTTAGTTATTATTCTTTTCATGAGTAATAATTTTACTTGGATGATAATTTGATAGGTTATACTTCTCTTGAGTGGTTTGATAATCTATACTTAGTAAATCTAAAGTAGAATGTGAAAAAGAGAATGATTCATATCTTATAAGTGAGATTAGCTAGTGAATTCAATTTTAGATTTCTCATATCTTTAATTGAATCCTCCATCTTTTTTTTCTTGATTTTTCCTTAGTTCTTAATTTTCTCTTATTTATTTCTTGATTTTTATTTCCTTTATTTTTCTTTCCTTATGATTTCATTTATTCTTTTATCACATCCACTCTTCATTTCTATTATATAAAATCTCATTTATTGACTTTTGCACATATTCACAACACTCCTTATATCTCTCGACAATAACAATTTTCATCACTCTTAATTATCACGCACACAACATAAGAGTCGAATCTAATTTTCTCCTACAAACACCTTCCTCGCGGGATCGATAACTTTTTATACTATAACTTGATTAGTTGTGCACTTGTAACTTTTGGTACATATTTATATCCTAACAGTCGACTCATATGTAATAAGTCGACTTGTTAATGTAAATAAGTCGACTTAGCGGATTAAAAACACTATCTGCAAAACAGCTCATAAGTCGACTTGATAGAAGACATAAGTTGACTTAGTATAAGTCGACTTACTAATAAGTCGACTTGTCGGAATAGTAAGTCGACTCAGCAGATAAAAAATACATTTTCCAAAGCAGTTCATAAGTTGACTTGTCAGTCCTTATAAGTCGACTCATGAACGTGCACATGCACTATTCATGTATGAAATTTGATTTTTAAAATGCCTTAAAATAGCAAATAAATTCCAAAAAATATAAAACTTAGGAAAATGATTATAAACATGAAAATGAACATGTTACAAAAGGAATTTTTTAAATTGCATCTCCCAATTGTGAAAACTCTTTATTTTGCAAAATAGTCCAAAAAAATGAAAACTTAACAACACATGTTTTTGACAAACAAACTTGCAAATTCGTTTTGAATGGATTAAAGGACTTAGGAAAAGATATAAAATGGTGCAATTTAGTCTTTAAGCCATAAACATATTTTTGCAAATAAACATGATTTTATTTATTTTAAATTTGTTGATTAATGAAATTATCTTAAGCACATATAAACATGAAAATATATTTATATACATGTAATGAGTTTTCATATTTATGTGGCTAAACATATTATTTATCAAAACCAAAAATAAATATATGTATATAAATAAGTAAATTTGTTTCATATTCAAACTTGAAAACTATAAAACCAAAACGTGTATGTGTGTATAAGATTGAGCTCTAAGTATTAACACACAAGTATAAACCCTAAACTATAAAACTATACACAAGCAATCTTGACCTTCAATTAAGCTCGTCTTGGTAAACATGGATGAAGCTTGGACTGAATCTTTGACTTGAATTATGAATTGCTTCATTCCGATATTCCTTCCATCCTCCAATGGATATGATCGTGTAGGCACAATCCAATCAACCTCCAATAATATTATTTGTCTAGAATATCTAATAGGCAAATGCAAACACTAGACAAATGATATTAGAGATTATTTGTAAAGCATCATCAAAAGAAAGGTACTAACATTGTGAACACATAACCAGTAGTAGATCGTCATCTGTCTAGATCACCGCCATACTCAGAGTCCAAAAACCCACTAATCTAACATGTATCTCCACTAAAGCACAGACACATATCAATGATACCCTTTAAGTACCTCAGGACCTATTTCACTACTTCCCAATGTGTCTTTCCCGGATTCGTCATGAACCTACTACAACACTGACTGCCTGTAAAATATCTGGATGTGTATACACCATTACGTATATCAAACTGCCATAGCATAAGACACACGCTCCATGTGTGTCTTCTCTTCTGCTACAATGGGAGATTGTTTACCCGAGAGCCTGAAATGTGGAGCCAAAATGGGGTCACCACTAACTTAGCACTTTGCATCCCAAATCTTACGATAACCCGCTCAATGTAGCCCTTTGACTTAAGAACAATCGGCGATTCGCCCGCTCTCTTCTAATCTCCATACCCAGTATTTTCTTAGCAGTACCCATGTCCTTCATCTCAAACTCTTTACCAAGTTGAGATTTCAACCTATCTATCTCCATCTTGCTTCTTGAAGCAATAAGCATGTCATTCACATACAAAAGAAGATAGATATAATCACTTCCACGAATCTTCCGAATATAAAAACAATAGTCATAATCACTTCTGGAAAACCCATGCTTTAGCATGAAAGAGCCAAATCACTTGTACCACTACCGAGGAGATTGTTTCAATCTATAGGGTGATTTCCTCAAGCGACATACATGATGCTCCTTATCCTCAACCTTGTAACCCTCAGGCTGATGCATATAGATTTTATCCTCCAAGTCTCCGTGCAAGAAGGTTGTTTTGACATTGAGTTGTTCCAGCTCAAGATCACCATGAGCAACAATACTCAACAGCACCCGAATAGAAGTGTGTTTCACTACCGGAAAAAAATCTCATTGTAACCACACCCTCTCTTTGTGCAAACCCCTTAGCCACTAGTCTAGTCTTGTACCTTGTACCACCAAACTCGAATGGATCCTCCTTTCTCTTGTACACTCACTTACAACCAATAGTTTTCCTTCCTACGGGCAATAGGACTACCTTCCATGTTTGATTCTTTCGGAGAGATTTCATCTCTTTGTTAGACCCTAGAGGGGGGGTGATTAGGGTCTTATGCTAATCTAATCCGATTAAATGCCAATTAAAAATAATTAACAAGTATATTCTTGCAAGATGATATATAATTACTTATGAGCAAGAATATGTAATATACACAAAGTAATATATCCTAACAAAGAGATGTAGGCAATGTATGTTCACGGATATAAAACTAACATAAGATGATATATCCTAACAAAGAGATATACAATAAGATATGTGCAAGGATATGAAAACTAACACAAGGGTAAACAATAACTACAAGTGTGATAGGGCAAGATGATCAACAAGCAATCCACAAAGGCGATGTAAGATATGAACATGAAAAACAAGTGCGCCAATGCAATCACAAACAAAGCAATATGTTTACGAGGTTCGGTCCCCACGACCTACGTCCCCGCTCCTCACCTCAAGGAGATCTCCACTATCACAACCGGGTTTTCTACGTTCACCCGAACAACGTTTACACCTCACAATACAATCACTATGTAATCACACCTCACACACTAAGTGTTGGTCCTAGCCCGTGTCCTCCTCCTCAAGTGCTCGGTTACAACCTCTCCCTAGGCACGTCAACCGACGCCACTCCTCTTGGATTCGACCCCGTCTCTCACCACACACTTCTCTCGGTGTACAAGTGTATTACAAGTGAATTTCTCAATAAGCACAATATAAATCAATTGATTGTTCTCTAAACAATGTGAGAACTCAATTAAGCACAACTCTTAGTCACAAACCCACAACCCCAAGTTATACTATGAATGTAAATACAATAAGCTCAATAGGTTGTGTGTGAACAAAGAGATAAAACAATATAAACTCAATATTAAATCTAGCTTATGAAATTAAGAACAAAACTTATAAAATGCTAGAATTGAGTTTAAGAAAACTTCTCTATAGATGACAAGAGATGGAGGGAGAATAGTTGGAAGCTCAAACTTCAATAGATGATCTCCTCAAGCTCTTGTGGAATTGAATTCTCAAACTCAAACACCCAATTGCTTAAAAGCTTCTAAACAAACATTAAACAAACTTAAACCCTTGTTTAGAATCCTTTAAACTTGTTTAAAACATTTCTTAAGAGCTCTTAGAGGTATGAGGGCATGGGGTATATATAGGCTCATGAAACAACCCCAAAAACCCATAAAAACACCCCAAAACACTAAAATAAACAAAAAAACAGAACTAGCCGTTACTGTAGCAACGGTCGGATGCTACAGTAACTTCGGTCGACCGGTACGGTCGACCGGGAGCTATCTGCAAAGCTGAGTAACGTCCTGAGACATTTTCGGTCGACCGGTCCGGTCGACCGGAGTTACTGTAGCAATGCGTAGATGTTTTGTAAAATCAATTTAAAATAGTAAATGAACTCCAAAAATTATGAAATTTTGTGGGAATGTTCTAGACATGTAGAATGACATGTTAGAGAAAGAATTTCTGAAAAAGCATTTCCCAGTTGAGAGAAATAAATGTTTGAATACAAATATACAGTTTCTGAAAATCTGCTGTGATACACGATTTTGTAAAATCAATTGGGCATAGTAAATCAACTCCAAAAATAGTAAAAACTGGAGGAAAGTTTATAAACATGTAGATAAACATGTCAGAAAAAGAATATTTCAAATATCACTTCCCATTTGTAAAAACTTATCAGTTTTGTAAAACATACACGAACATGTGCACGAACGAAAACGTGAATTTGTAAATTCCTTTAAACATAACAAATCAATTTCAAACTTGATAAAACTTTGAGAAATGTTTGCAAATGATATTTTGAGCATGTTACAAAAAGAATTTTCCAATTTGCATTTCCCAATTGTGAAATCTCATTATTTTGCAAAAGTGTTCAAAACATGAAAACTCAAAATCATGCATGTATATATATAACTATATATATACATAGAAACCAAATACGTGTGTGTATATGATATTGAGCTTAAGGTACTTAACACACATAATATAAAATCTAAACTAGATTACCCAAGCCGATCTTGATCTTCAATAAGCTTGACTTGGTACATTTTGCGGATGAAGCTTGAACTTGATCTTTAACTTGAATTGTATGTTGCTTCACTCCACAATTCCGCCAACCTCCATTTGATATCGTCGTTATGGCGCAATCCATCCAACCTCCAACTACGTTGTTTGTCTACAAAAAATACAAAAACACAAACACTATACAAACAACATTAGAAGTAAATTGTTTGTTAAACATCATTAAACATCATCAAAACAAGAAGGCCAACACTCTTTCTCCATCACAGCCAACCAACTCTTACTATCCATGTCCCGAATAACTTCTTTGAAGGTGCCTGGCTCATCATCCTCCACCAGAGTGCGTACTCAACTAAATTTATCTGCTCATAGTTGTAGGCGTCAAAAAATGCCAATAGATATCCAAACACAGAAAATCTC
>BQKN01065925.1:211247-230190 GCA_022839385.1 Asparagus kiusianus | reverse complement strand
GGTGTAGAGTGTGATTGCATAGTGTTTGTTATGTGAGAGTTTTCGGTTAACTTGTGAAACCGAGTGTGTAGAAGTTCCGGCTTCCAAACCGGATTGTGTTAGTGGATTTCTCCCTGAGAGTGGGGAGCGGAGACGTAGGACGGAAGGTCCGAACTCCGTGATCATATTGCTTGTTTGAGTGTGCTTTGGCGTTCATTCATATTTATGTTCATACCTTATATCGCTATTGTACATTGCTCATTTCTATATCATTCACTATCTTGTTTAGATTGTTTACCCTTGTGTTGTTTATATATCCTTGCATATATTTCTATCATATATGATATATCTCATTGTTCATATTGCTTATCCTAGCTCATATACATTGTTGCATTTCATACTTGTTAGGATAACTTGATAATTAATTTTAATTGGTATTTAATCGGATTAGATTAGCATAAGACCCTAATCACCCCCCTCTAGGGTCTAACAGTGTTTGCATTAGAAATTAGTTTATTTATTAAACTCATTACAACTCGTTTATCGAATACAATGAATTCTGAGAAAAAAAATCTTTTTATAAGACTTCTAGTTACAAACAAACAACTTTCTAGAAACACACGTAGGAACGTTTATCGTTCACTGCTTGCATGTGATCTTTGCCTGTGCCAGGGGTACATTAGCCCGTGGACGACCGAATCACAGATCCAAGTTGAACTATGAAGAAGGCTTAAGGTCGATGTTTTATTTTAGAAACAAAGATAGAAGTGAATATCTTAGCAAAGTAAGATAAAACACTTTTCTCGAGATTAAGTCAAAGCTTAGATCTCAAGGAATCGCAAGAACTCTGAAAGGCTTGCACGTGATGAAGGTTCTCTCTCTCTCCCTTGCTTAGAACTTTCAAATCTCTGCTCTATTCTGCTCAATAATGCTCTCCTCGCTTGGTAATGGTCCTAGGAGTATTTATAACCCCTAAGAATCGTAATTGAAGTCTGAAGTTGAAAAGAAACCATGTCGAAGAACTTCTATTTTCGAGACACTCGCAGCTGTCTCGGAAACAAGGCTCATTTCTGGCAGTTTTGTAACTACTTTAACCACATTTTAATACCATTATTTTGGCAGTTATTGGTGTGATTTTTGCTTGTAACATCTCCCCCATGATTATTGATGGTCCCCAGCAGTTATGAAGTCACGTGGATCACCCAAAACTCGAGAAAACCGTCACTAAGTCCACTCTAGTTTCTGAGACAGTCGCAAGTGTTTCGGAAACTATGATTTGCCTTCATAGCTTTCGAGATAGTGAACACTGTCTTGAAATTCGAGTCTTCTATCACTGTCTTTCGAGTCATCATGGAGAGGGTCTCGTCTCGGGTATCGTCTCGAGATGTTTGACTTCTATCGGTCTTCGAGTCGACATATAAGGTGTCGTCTCGGTTCGTCATTTGAGTTGACATAGGAATTGTCATCTCATCTGGGACTCGACTCAGACTGCCTCTTGAGTCCACATTGATCTCGTCTTGACTTCAAACTGTCGTCTTATTTCAGACCATCCCTCGAGTTGACACAAAGGGCTCTCTTCTAGGACTTCGAGTCGACTACCAATGCCTTTCGAGTTGACTACCAATGCCTTTTGAGTCGACACAAAAAAGATCTTGTCTCAGGTCTCGGCTCAGACTTTGAGTCGACTACCAACACTTTTCGAGTCGATATTGATCTCGTCTCGACTTCGTCTTGAACTTTGAGTCGGCTATCAACACCTTTCAAGTCGACATTGATCTCGTCTCGACTTCGTCTCGAACTTTGAGTCGGCTATCATCGCCTCTCAAGTCGGCACGAAGGAGATTTTGTCTAGGAACTTATCTGATCAGGACGTTGGCTACCTTTCGAGTCGACACAAGAAGTGTCATCTCGTCTGGTTAAGACGTCGACTACCTTTTGAGTTGATACAAGAGGTCTCGTCTCGTCTGGTTGATTGAGACGTCGACTTTTACTTGATTTGTAGGGGTCATCGGATCGTGATTTCCATTATTGATTTGGCTCCTTAGTTTATCTTTGGCATTGGATGATTCTCTGTAACTCATATGATAACGTTTATCGTCTTCCTTTCAACTTGAGCTATGTGTGATACGCTATAGGTAATTTTTGACGCCTACAAATACCCGTTCCAAAGTGTTTTAGTCTTATTTCTTTTATAGAAAAGCCTAAAATACTTTGGATGTGATAGACCCAACCTTCAGTCAGTGTGAAAGAACCTGTAATTGGCTTCAGTTCTTGACTTTTTCAATTCTTAATCTATTCAGTATTTTGTCGAATAGGTAAAATTCTTCCGGCTCTGCGTTTATCGTCTGACCATTGTTGAAGTATTGAATTAAAACCGGTGTGTTGATTTTTGATTTTAGCTCGTATCCTTGAGTCAATGTTGAACTGACTATCTTCATCGGGGATTCATATCTGAACTACGGTTGAAATCCATGGGATTATCCTTTGTTTTGGAGTTGATCAGAGCATTGTTTTGGTAAAAATTATCAACACGTTGACTGGCGTTGACTTTGATTGTAATGCGTTGACCGATGTTGACCTAAGGCTATGCGTTGACCGACATTGACCCAAAGTTACATGTTGACCAGTGTAAACATAGTTTATACTCATACGTTAACTGAAGTCTATACAGTTTAGGCTCTTAAGGCGTTAGAGCGGGGACGACTAGTTTATACTCATACAATCCTGGGAGTTTTAAGAATTAGTTTAACCTTGTGTACCCGTTGGAGGTTCAAGGAGATGCAGTTTATACTCGTATACTCATCGGAGTGTCAAGGAGAACGAGCTGAGAATGCATCAGACGCTCGCCAGGTTGAGCTCTTTGTGTGAGGTTTGATTGTAGGACCAGCCGTTGATGCTGATACAGCTACTATCTCTGAAGTTGCCGAACATTTGAAGTTTATCCTCATAGTTTCGGGTGGAGTTGAGGTTAGCTTAGTTGTTCAAGTCACGAGATCAAATGGTAAAGCTGATGCGTTAGTGACTTTTGTCCCTTATTATGATTATCCATTCCGTTTAGAATAGATAAGCATAATACTCGTAGGATTTTTGGCAAACGCTCAGCCATCAACGAGTTTGAAGTGCTTTTACCCACTACCATTTGAATCGGGCTAGCATGCAGATTGTTTAAGTCTGTTCCACATGTAACGTTGAGCTAAGAGAATAAACTCTCTTAGACTTGGTGTTATGATATTGAATACATAGGCTTGGTCATTTTAGCGGGAACGAACCACCCGGTAACGCGCGTTATGCGTAGACTTATCTCTGATTAGGGATTAAGTTAATGTCCCCCAGACATGAATTCTGGTATCTTTTCGTGGCAAAAAGACTAATCGACAACGCGTGTTAGGCGTAGGCTTATCTCTAATTGGAAATCAAGATAATATCCCCCAGACATAGATTCTGGTATCTTTTTCACGGTAAAAGACTAACTGGTAGCATGTGTTAGATGCAGACTTATTTCTATTTAGGGATCGAGATAAAGTCCCCCATGCATGAAAAGTATGGATTTGATGTTGAGAGATTATGTCTTCTCTTAGTATAAAGACAAACCCAATGCTGGAGAGGAAGAATTATATATTCTATCTCTTGCTGCAAGAGAAACTCAAAGTGAGATCTTCACTCTAAGAATCAAAAAGATTTAGATAACCCTAACTGTTTAAAGGTTTGATTATTAAATCTGAAGGGGGATTTCTCGTTTATCAAGATGAAATTCTTACTTTGGCCCTAACTGTTTAAAGGTTTGACCAGAGGAGAGATTGAGATGATCCTAATTGTTTAAAGATTTGATCACCCGATGGGGGTGGAGGTTTTTCATTTATCAAAAGGGAACTCCGGTTTTGGTCCTAACTGTTTAAAATGTTTGACCGAGTGAGGTTTGGAACGACTCTAACGGTTTAAAGGTTTAATCGTTCAATTTGAAAGTGGACCTCTCATTCATGAAATGAATCGAGAGGGGATTTTAACTTTGGTCCTAACTATTTAAATGTTTGACCAAGATGGTACCTAACTGTTTAAAGGTTTGATCAAGATGGGATTGGAACGACCCTAACTATTTAAATGTTTGATCGTTCAATTTGTGGACCTCTAGTTTATGGAAAGAATCGAGAGGCGATTTTGGTTGTGGTCCTAACCGTTTAAAAGTTTGACCAAGATGGGATTGGAACGACCCTAACTGTTTAAATGTTTGATCGTTCAATTTGTGGACCTCTCGTTCATGGAAGGAATCGAGAGGGGATTTTGGTTGTGGTCCTAACTGTTTAAAGATTTGATTAAGATAGGATTGGAACGACCCTAATTGTTTAAAGCTTTGATTGTTCAAATAGTGGACCCCTTGTTCATGGAAGGAATCGAGAGGGGATTTTGGTTATGGTCCTAATTGTTTAAAAATTTGACCAAGATGGGAGTGAGGTGGTATGAATAACAGTGTGAGTATTGATTTGCACAAATCACTGTGTCAATACAGTGGGAGTTTTTGGTGTCAAATTGCAAGGACTTTAATACAAGGTGGTTTGAAACTTTCAATACTGTGTCTGAACTCTAACAATAGAAGTGTTGAGTGTATAGACACAACGGGAGTTTGAGTGGTTATAATCATGAAGAATTTTATGGACCCATCATCAATTGATTTGATCAGTAAGAGATTTTACGATGGAGGACTGTGAATCATCAAGCACTTTACAATTACAGAGTAATGGTTTCACGAGGGAAAATTAACTTAATGAAGTCATTGAATCTCGTCTCGACGAAAGAGTACTTAAGAAGTCATAGTGGGAGGGTTTTAATCATCTTGGAAATGATTAAATAGCCAGAGTGGGAGATTCTTAATCATTCTTTATCATGATTAAGAATTTATTAGTTTTTGAGTTATCCTTAAGAATACCATGTGTAGTATTCTCCAGGAACTTCCCATCAAAGGTAAGGAACAGTTTAGCCTTGTGTACCAGTTGGAGGTTTGGAAAATAATTTATACTTATATACCTTATTGGAGTACAAAGGATGAGCAGTTTATACTCGTATACTCATCGGAGTCAATGGAGAACCAGTTTATACTTATATACTCATCAGAGTCTACACCGTTCTTATTTGGCTTGTTTTGCCGTTATGACGCCATAGTCAATTAAGGTTTGGATTTTATTTTTAAGACCAAAGAAAACCTTGGTGGGATGAAGAACCCTCCTGTGGTATGCACATTAGTTTGGATCCGTAATCTTCTTAGCTCCTTCCTGATCTTTAATAGGCGGTAGTTCGATCTTGTCGTTAGCGAGGAGGTATTTCAAGATGGCTGGAACTTCCTCATCCTGGAAGGAGTGCTCTTTTTGGAGTCTTGGATCTGGAGTCCTTCGTTGTTTCTGAGGTTGTTATTGTAACGTTTGATTAACATCAACAGCAACCACAGGTGTTGTCGGCTGGCTTCTCTCGGCCTTCTTTCTTCTGAGGAAGCGCTCGACCTATTCTCCACGTAGTTTTAATTCTTTCCAGGTGGTTGAGGGAACAACCCCTATGACTTTGCGAACATTGAGAAAGAGATTGTGATGGCATGTCTGGAGTATGAACTCTTCTGTAACAGGATCTCAACAGTTCATCGCCTTGTTTCAGAAGTGTTTGATGGAGGTGTCAACTGACTCTCAGTTCTTCTGCTTCTCATCCAGAAGAGCTCCAATTGACACTTTAATGTCATCATCAAAGAAATTATTGAGGAATGAGCTTTCCATATCGTCCCAGCAGTTGATGCTTCCTGGCTTGAGATGTCGATACCAATCGAAGGCGTCCCCGCAAAGGGTGCTTACGAATGACCGGATCATCAGTGGTTCATTCCCAGAGATCACTCCCAGATAAGACTTGAAATAGATCAAGTGTTGAGTGGGAGAGCCTCTCCCGTCGAATACCGTGAAGTTAATTAGGGTGAACTTCACCGGGTATGGGATTAAATCTCACTCTCTTGGATACAGGCACGGAATGCTCGTTTTCCTCACTTATTGAGCGAACATTAAGGCATTGACCTTATTCTCTAGATCTTTCATCATCCCGTCGTCCCCTGTACTTCTTCGGGCGATTTTGAGGACGAACGATGGGATCACCCTCAGCGTTGTCATTAGTAATGGGGTCACCCCCAGTGTTGGTATTATTGTTAGGGACACTCCCAGCATCTTTGTCGTTAGGAGGAGCATCGGCATTGATAGTCTCCTCTACCTCTGAGTCGCTATCTACCTGATTGATAGTGTGGCGACGACTGGATTCACCATGCTGATTTGACAACCCCTGAAGTTGTTGAGCATGTAAATCCTTGACCCGTTGCACAACCATCTTCATTTCAATTTTAAAATCTTCTTCCTGTTTGGTTAAGGCTTCTTGAAGAAGTTGAGCCACTTGTTCGGTAGTGATCATGAATACCTCTCTAACTCGCCCTATGCTAGACATTGTATCGTTGGAGGCGATTCCGGAGTAAGTATCTAAAAGTTCATCTTCTGAAGACAGTTCTTCTTGCATCTTTGGGTAATCCCCATGTTTGACGGCTTCTAACTGGAGCTGAGATACTCGTACGGCTATTCCTGAATTGACTTTTCTTCTCGAAGAAAAGTCGGGATTAATATTATTTGCATTAAACACAGACTTTCCTTTATCAGCCATGTTGATGGTGACTTCTGGGAGTTCATCATCTTGAATGACCGATCTTCTTTTGCGAGAGCGTATTGATTTAGGTTTTTACGCTTCTGTTCGCGTGGAAAATCGTTGCTTTCTTCATTACTGATTCCATTGTACACTCTTGGTAATTGTTTATCGATTACAAAGATCCGGTCTTTTTATAAGATTCGGTTACAACGAAAAATCAAAAAGAAATGAAAAAGATTACAACTTTCTTTCCTTGTTTGTCGAACGAATCGCGAGCTCCTATTTTGCGGTCAATCGCTTGCGTGGGTTGTTTGCCTGCGCCGGGGTTGTTTGCCGTGGACCACCGCGAAATCTAGATCCGGTCGGACCTACGCAGTATTACGGGTATTATCCCACCAAGGAGATAATAGCCGGGAGGGATCGTTTCACCAAGGAAACGACCGCTCTAATCTCGGGATCTAAGAACCAAGCTTAGATCCGGAGTATGTACCTACGTAGATCTGAGATCTGAGATCCGGGTCTCTCGAACACTTGCCTTATTTGACGTTGATGATCGCCGAGCACCGGATCTGAATGGACAAGCCCTTGAAGTTCCAAAGCTCCAATCTTTTTAAGTTTTAGATCTGAATCCGGCAGAGCTTCGACTCCTCTTTTTTCAACCTTTCAAAATGAAGAACCCCCTGGCCTATTTATAGGCACTCGAACATGTGCCCGTGTGCACACAAGAGAGAGAGGGGGGGGGAAGCCGGCCACCTTGAGGTGGCTCGGCTCATGCCGAGCCACCCTGGGGTGGCTCGGCCACCGAGCCACCTCAGGGTGGCTCGGCTTGGGCCGAGCCACCTTAGGGTGGCTCGGTTTAGGCCGAGTCCCCGGGTGTTTATCCGTTTCGTCGTTTCCCGTTGTTTCCGGTTCTCCGTTGTTCGGACTTGATTCGGTTTGTGGTTTACTTGGTCTAGAATCGATTTGTTGTTGATTCCCGATTTGGCAGTAATTCCACTTCTGAGTTTGAGTCCGAAACTAATCTTGATTTGATCGCGATTCGTTCGAGTCCGTTCTTGGTTGGACGACTCGTTGACTCCCCGAACCGTTGGATTGATTCCGCACGCGAATGCATTCGTTGATCGCGTGCAATTCGTTAGCTTCGTTGCCTCGTTAGTTCGCTTCGTCGCGTATCGTTTGGCTTCGGTGTTTGCAGGCTAACGATCGTGCTTGGATATGTCGCCCGATGGTCCATTTGTCGAATTGGCGTCGTCGAGCTGTGCTAAGGGACCTATAGGCAATTTTATACGCCTACAGCTTCAATGGAAAGCCTTCGGAGTACAGAGACTCTTGGTGGTGAGGTTTTGGAGCAAATACATTCGGATAACATTGCTTTAATGAGCCTCTCACATGCACAATGAGGACTCGTTTCTCAAACATTTCTCTTTAAAGACTTATTCTTATTGATTGTTGGTGTGGTTGAGCTTTGTTGACATTCTCGAGATGACTTGCCATCGCCTTTGAGCGATCCAATGTCATATCAGGAGTTGCATGTTTAGAATTACCCTCTTGTGGATACGGAGTTTTAACGGGCTCCTGAGTTCCGATACGAACTCCCAAGCGTGTGAAAATTGTAACTTCCCCTCCTGGGATTGCTTTGACTTGGCGGGAGGACACGAACAACCCCCTGCGTGAGAAGTCACTTCGGGTTTATTCATCGGATTCAAGTGTTCTCTAGATAGAGCTTTGCCTCAATCCTCGTGTAAAGGACCAAGGCAATCTGCCAATGTAATTCTGAACTTAGACAGGTCAGGACTGACTCAAGGCTTCATTGGTGGAATAGCAGATATGGTTGCAGCAGACGAACAAGGAGCAGATGTCGACAGAGTCAAAGGAGAGCCCTCGGGAAATGGTCTTTGTTCGAGACACTTGTGTGTGTCTCAGATATGGCTCCCTTTGCTGAGATAGTTGCTAGTGTCTCGGATAAGGACCCTTTGTCCGAGACACTCGCAAGTGTCTCGGTTGAAAGAAGCATTCCGCGATCCTAATTTTCACGTAAGTTCAGATTTTGGGATCTAAACTTTGCAAGTTCTCTGCGATTGTTTAGACACCATTTCCTTCTTCCCTTCTTGTGATTGTTACAAAAGGGCATGAGCACGAGCGGCATTTGTACTATACTTCTGAATGCACTCTTTAAGGGTCGAACGGGCTCTTTTAACGAGAACCCATTCCTTCGTTGTTAACTTAGCAGAAATATGAGTGGTTTTTCGTTGAGGTAGCGAGACCACTCGGTATTTCTTCGACTCTAGATCCGCATAGTAGCAAACCCCGTCGACTTATTCTAAGGCCTTAGCCATTTGACGAGCACGGCGTTGACGTTATCTCTAGCAAGCCCTCTTTGTCAGTGCCGGTGGACTTTGATTCAATGACTCCTTGACTGGAGAAGAACCATTATGAGCAGAAGTTCCGGCCTTGTTGATTGCCGAGGAAGTGTTGTGAGTGGTAGCCTCAACAACAATCGGGCGAGAGTCTTCACCTGTAGCCTTCATTAGGGTTGAAGACTGGAAAACCTTCTTCGAAGATAAAATCTTCCTATATTTGTAAGGTGAGGAAGATCTTGAGGATGACAAATACTCCTCAAACTTTGCTTGGTCGAATTCATACTCGACCATGGATTCAACCGGGATCTTGATCGGTTACGACACAACGGTCTCGGCAGGGAGACCCTTGGCTCACACTATGGTCGCTAACGTGTTTGTGTCAGAAATTAGTTTATTTATTGAATTGTACAACTCGTTTATCGAATACAATGAATTCTGAGAAACAAATCTTTTTATAAGACTTCTCGTTACAAACAAACAACTTCCTAGAAACACACGTAGGAACGTTTATCATTCACTGCTTGCATGAGATATTTGCCTATGCTAGGAGTGCGTTAACCCGTGGATAACCGAATCACAAATCCAAGTTGAACCGTGAAGAAGGCTTAAGGTTGATGTTTTGTTTTAGAAATAAAGACAGAAGTAAATATTTTAGCAAAGTAAAATAAAACACTCTTCTCGAGATTAAGTCAAAGCTTAGATCTTAATGAATCACAAGAACTCTGAAAGGCTTGCACGTGATGAAGATTCTCTCTCTCCCTTGCTTAGAACGCTCAAATCTCTACTCTATTCTGCTCGATAATGCTCTTCTCACTTGGTAATGGTCCTAGAAGAGTATTTATAACCCCTAAGAACTATAACTGAAGTCTGAAGTTGAAAAGAAATTGTGTCAAAGAACTTCTGTTTCTGAGACACTCACAGTTGTCTCGGAAACAGGGCTCGTTTCTGGTAGTTTTATAACTGCTTCAACCATGTTTTAATGCTATTATTTTGGTAGTTATTGGCATGATTTTTGCTTGTAACATCTCCCCCATGATTATGGATGGTTCCTAACAGTTATGAAGCCACGTGGATCGCCCAAAACACGAGAAAATCTTCACCAAGTCCACTCTAGTTTCCGAGATAGTCGCAAGTGTTTTGAAAACTATGATTTGCCTTCATAGCTTCCGAGACAGTGAACACTGTCTTAGAATTCGAGTCGTCTATCGTCATCTTTCGAGTCGTCATGGAGAGGGTCTTGTCTCGGGTATCATCTCGAGATGTTTGACTTATATTGGTCTTCGAGTCAACACATAAGGTGTCATCTCAGTTCGCCATTCGAGTCGACATAGGAATTGTCGTCTCATCTGGGTCTCAACTTAGACCACCTATCGAGTCGACATTGATCTCGTCTTGACTTCAAACTATCATCTTGTTTTGGACTGTCCCTCGAATTGACACGAATGGCTCTCGTCTAGGACTTCGAGTCGACTATCAGTGCCTTTCGAGTCAACATGAAAAAGATCTCGTCTCAGGTCTCAGCTCGGACTTTGAGTTGATTACCAACGCCTTTCGAGTCGACATTGATCTCTTCTCGACTTCATCTCGAACTTTGAGTCGGCTATGAACACCTTTCGAGTCGACATTGATCTCGTCTTGACTTCGTCTCGAACATTGAGTCGGCTATCATCGTCTCTCAAGTTGGCATGAAAGAGATCTCGTCTGGGTACTTGTCTGATCAGGATGTTAACTACCTTTTGAGTCGACACATAAAGTGTCGTCTCGTCTGGTTAAGACGTTGGCTACCTTTTGAGTCGACACAGGAGGTGTCATCTCGTCTGGTTGATTGAGACATCAACTTTTACTTGATTTGTAGGGGTCGGGATTGTGTTTCCCATTGTTGATTTAGCTTCTTAGTTGATCTTTGGCATCAGATGATTCTCTGTAACTCATATGATGATGTTTATCGTCTTCCTTTTAACTTGAGCTATGTGTGATACCCTATAGGTAATTTTTAACGCCTACAACAAGCAATTGACCCATATGAAGTGAAGTGCAAATGTAAGCTTCCAACACCCTTGAAGCTATGTGCAAATGGGAAAAATAAAGGGAGACATTATTGGAGTTATGCTAAGTTCCCAAATAAAGAATGTAACTTCTTTCAGTGGGCTCATAAAGAGGGTGATTGTAGAAATAGAAATCAAGTATCACAAAGTGAAGACATTCTTGAAGATAAAAAGTCAATGAAAATCAAAAGATTGAAGAGAGAATTGAAATCAGCAGAGCATCAACTAATCATTTGGAAAATAAGTGTATTGTTTTTAGTCATAATTGGTGTACTCGTCATTATCTTTAAAAACATGTCATGTAGTTGCAAATGTGTTGAGATATGAAAAGAAATTTTCATGATTGTTAAACAATGGAGTATAAGACTCAGATTAAAGTCATATTATCAGTATATGATGCATTGCCTAAATATTATAATTGTATTGTAGATTGCCTACACATAATGGTTGCCTCATCTAAAAATTACATGAGTAATTTAGATTGCATTCTCACCATGGTATGCCTTATCTAAATAATAAAATTACAATATAGACTGCATTAACAAAAATGACCAATCATTATTGCCTAATGCAAAAATCCCAAATTAACTTATGAAAATCATTATAACTTGTCCACAGATGAGGAACCAAAGTTTGAGAGAATGACCATACCAATACACTCTAGTTTAGTTCTCAGATGATGAACCAAAGTTTGAAAGATAGCCATACCAATACACACCAAAGTCTGTAGAATGCTATCTTTATAACTTGTCCATAGATCATATCATCGTGTCTCATGAGAATATATGTGAAAAAAAATAGCATGCATTTGCATGCTAATAACCTACACACGATAAAGACCAATCATATATTGCATAAGCCTGATCATAAACAGATCATGTAACAAACAAACAATGAGCTTAAAACTGCTTAGAGTCTGAGCTGAAATAGATAATATATCATAAATAGAGTATAAGTAGGCATGATACATTAAGTTGAAACTACTCAGAAGCTAAAATTGAAGCAAATATTGAGCTAAAACTGCTCATAAGCAATGCTACAACTGAAGCAAACAATGAGATGAAAAAACTTTATAATTTGAGCTGAAACTGAAGTAAACATTAAGTTGAAACTACTTATAATCTAAGCTAAAAATGCTCATAATCTTAGCTAAAACTAGAGCAGAAACTAAAGCAAATTATTGAGCCGAAACTGCTCGTAATATGACCTGAATGCTTATAATCTCAGCTAAAACTAGAGCTAAAACTGAAGCAAACAGAGAGCACAACCTGATCATAACCAGAGAACAAACGAAGTATTGTCTCATAACCTGATCATAAGTTGTTCATAACCTGTTGCATAAGCTGATCATAAACAAACAGAGAGCACACCATTATACCGATCATCAGCTGTTCATAACCTAATTATAAGCATAGTTTTACAAAATTACATAGCAGTTGCATCATGAAAATAAAGGCAAAGTATTGTCAATCCTCTTTGTCAAATCCATTTTCTTGGATAATCTTCTCTATGAAAAGTTTATGCGCATCTTTTGATTTGATAATGAACCCCTACATTATGCTTTATTGTCATACAAAAAATCAAGAACTTTATCCAATATTATCTCAGAGAAATTAGCCTCATGTGCTAATAAAAGCCTTGGCCATGTTCTCACTCCAATGTATAATATGTTGGTTTTGAATTGAATAGGATATTGACTCAATGAGATCACGCATTAGTGAATCATCATCTTTACCCTTGCCACTCTTCTTTTTTGATTGAGATTTAACATTGGATGTAGAAGTTACCTCACTAGATGACTTTATATTTTGAGACCGAGTGTTAATATTTTCTACACATGGTATCTCAGTCTCAAAATGTGCGTTGGGTGACTCATCATTATCATTTTTACAAAGATTATTGGTTCCTCAGAAAATTCAAGAGGCCGACTAGAACAAGTTTCTTACACATATCTTTGGCCAAATTTCCCCTTGCTTGGTCATCACCAACAATCGCACACAAATCATCATAGTGAATGAGAGGCGTGTTCAAGTACTCCTTCAACGTTGAGTTATTACACTTATTGTCCTGTATAGTAAATTAATGTAAGAAAAAAATGCAAGCTAAATATAGTTGTATAGAAATAACGCAAGATAAATATTCAAAATATCAATCAATATGTTTTTCCACATATCAAATGAATCTGGATCCATAGTCACAATTTTTGTCTTTGGATCATATTCGGCATCACTCATGTTCATGACAGTTCGCATATTAAAAAACTTAGCCTTCAAGCTCTTCATATGGTTCATCACATTTTCCTTGGTGAATTCTGATCCACATAGCTTGTTGACCTTTTCAGCAACCACCTTGTATGCATACATTTTAAAGTTCTTATCAACCTTAAGACCATCTATTACCAACTGAGCAAGAACAAGGATTAGAACATCATCATGCCTTGCATTCCAATACATGTTAGACACACCCCTAGTGTTTGGAGCCTTGTTCATAATTGTTGATGGCATTCTTCTTTTAGCAATTGCTTTCTTCTTTTCTTTTGATTGGTGAGATTGCCTCGACATTAACTTCAATATCCCTCTACAATGAAAAACTCTCTCAGAGTGGGTACCACTGTTATGTGGGCTAGGGGTTGCATGAATAATTGGGTGGCTATTAAGCATATTCATATATGACATAGGTTGTTGAGTCATATATGAAAAATTATTGTCATAATGAGAGTAAGATGGATAAGGGAGGGGAGGAGAAAAGTAGGGTGCATGAGGGGATGACATGAAGTTCATGTTCAAGTTTGAAGGAGGAACTCTAGGGGTTTTAGGGGAAGGAGTACCTTCACACTCATTACTTTTATCAACATCAATAAAATCAACCATACTTTGAAGAATAAAACTCCTGTTAAACCAAAGTCACATAATACAAATATAAAATCAAACAAACATTGTCAAACTTAAGAAAAACAATAAGTCTAGAGATCAAACTTAAGAAATACAATATGTCTAGAGATACTAATATGTCAATTACAAGCCAATTTCAGTTGTGTCCCCCACCATGATACTTGTTACAATAATCTACCCACATAGCAGTTGCAATTTCGTCCCTCTTCTCGTTCCATTCATTCATTGAATCTCTTTCTTCTCTTTGTGTCATATTTTGAGTAAATCAACAACATTGTCATCTTCACCCTCATTAGCTATTTCTCCATCATCGTCATCAACAGTAATGTCCTCATTCAATAAGTCATCGCCCGGATCGACTATAGCAATATACTTATGAAGTATAGTACAAGTCAAAACTATATCAACTTGGGTTGGAAAAAGATAACGTGGCTTTGCAGTGAGGATTTTGAAACGATTCTTCAATAATCCAAGGTTGATTCAATTTTAGACATTAGCAATGAATGTCTTAAATTGAATAACTCTCTTCTGTTATTTATTGGCCTACCCCTGTGCTCATTTAAATGGTAACATACACCAGGATAAGAGGAGATGAAGCCATGCATGATTGTGTACCCCGCATCACACAAATAATATTTGCCTACAATTATAAACAACACATTATAGTAAATAGATATATTTTTATAAATTATAATTAAATATTCATTTTAGTGATTAATGATTAATTACCATTGTAGACTCTCAGTTCATGAGGTTACCCAAGCCGATCTTGATCTTCAATAAGCTCCAACTTTGTAAACTTGGATGAAGCTTGTAATTGGATCTTTAACTTGATAGCAAGGCTTCACTGCACTATTCCGCCAACCTCCATTGGATATGATCGTGAAAGCTTGATTCCATCCATCCCCCAACTCGTTGTTTGCCTAGAATAAATACGAAAATACAAACACTAAACAAACAACATTAGAAGTAAATTGTTTGTTAAACATCATCAAAACAAGAAAGCCAACAATCTCCCACTTTTTAATGATGACAAACAATTTACAAAAAGGATAAATGTATGAAAGGAAATGAATATATAAATTATAATTTACATGCATATAAACAAGAAAGAATATACTCATAATATTTCTTCCCCTTTGACAACATCAAAAAGGGGACAAATGTATGAAGAGAGCGAAAGTTTCCCTATCAATATGCATGGGTGAGTATAACACATAGAAAGATATAGGGATTGCTCCCCCTATCAAAATGTCTTAATGAATATATACAATGAATGCTAAGGCATGCATATGTAAGCAAGCAAGAAACATGCTAAACACAACTCACATACAAAAAGACAATGAGAACACATATAAGAATGTCAATATGAAAATAGTGTCTTATTAACATAAAAAATATAAAAGCCATATAAAAGAATAGATTTATGAAAACAAAAGAATTTGATCAATAAAAAAGCTGTTTTCATGTTCAAAAGTATAATTTTTCAAAACCAAGAAAAGGAAAAAGAACAACACTAAAATACTTGATTTTAAAAATTAAATTTGTTTTAGTACCCAAGAATTCTTGATATCAAGAGATTTAGGGACATGACCCCTATCTTTTAAGCTAAAAGCCCTAGGGTTATGAACTGTCTTGGGCGCATATAGTGCACTAACACGGTCAAAACAATAATCACTCAAATGACCCTTCCGATTGCAATTTGTGCAATGAAAGAGATCCATTTGTTTTGTGGACCATTAGCTCGTGCACGAGAATCATTTGCAAATAAAGATTTTTCTTTTAAATTATATCGCAAATGAGAAACATCATTAAACAAAGATGGTTTACTTGAGAAATTTGACAAGTTTGAATATTTTTTTAAATCATAACAAAACTTCGCCAAATGACCAAATCTACTACAAACATCACATTTAAAAATATGTGGTCTACTGGAAACATTTGGCAAAAGAAATTTCTTTTTCAAATCAAAATAATATTTTGCCAAGTGACCAAAACGATCACAAAGATCACACTTGAACACACTAGCACGCTTATGATGAACTTTGTGAGAATGAGCATGTGAATGTGTAAGTGTACAAGATGAAGAAGCTACATGAGATGCACAATGAGCATTAGAATTCTTATGTTTGTGTGTATCATAGCAAAATTTAGCTAAATGACATTTTCGGCCGCAAATAGAGCATTTGTAAATTTTGCTATATATGTGTGCATAATAAGTGGATGATTTTGCATTAGACTTGGCACACATATCCATAAGCTTCTTGTGGTTGTTAATGCATGTAGTTAGAGTCGAATCCAAAGAGGAAATACGATTTTTAACATTGTTCAACTCATCATTAGGCATATTAGCATTAACATTAGAAGTAGAACATAAATAGTCATTTATGAAAGAAGCAGTATCATTTTGTATGTTCTCTACTTCTAACATGGCATTATTTTTGTCATGAGTCAAGTTAGCAATATCCAACTTCAAATTATTATTTTCCAAATTTAGCATATCATTATTTTCTTTAAGAGCATCATTCTCTTGAGAAATGATATCAAATTTAGAATCTAACTTCTCATGATCGGATTTTAAACCTTCATGCTTGCTTTGTAAGTCAATAAAATTTTTATGCAATTTGTTAAAGGCATGTACTAATTTTTTACTAGCACAAGCAAGTTCATCACTAGATAAATCATTAGTGGATTCGAACTCGCAAACCTCACTAGGGCTATTGCCTAGTGGCCGTATGCATGATGCTCCATATGAACTTGAAGCCGAATCCGCCAAAGCTTGTTGGATCGCCTCCAAGTCCCCTTGATGTGCTTCAATAAATTTTTATAAGGTATAAGCACTATCAAAATGAACAAACTTGTTAGACATAGATGAATTAAAAACATTTAGCAAATATTCTAACAAAATATTGTTCATTGTAAACATTCAATGATCATTTTTATTCCACTTGGATTTCTCCGAAGTGAGCACAATGTAAGCATCATCTATAATTTTTCATAAATCAAAGTATTTAGATTGAACAAAAAGTTTAAATCTAACACACCATTGGGCATAGAGAAAATTATCTAATCTAGGAGCAATATTAATAGCATAACCTAAACCATGCATATCCATAATGTAAAAAGCAAGCAAGATATAAAAATAAAAAATTGGATTAGCACAAAAAGATAACTTGGATCTTTAACTCAAGGTGATTAGACCTTAAATCAAAGAGCACCAATCTCTGATACCAATTGTTAGACCCTAGAGGGGAGGGGGGTGATTAGGGTCTTATGCTAATCTAATCCTATTTAAATACCAATTAAAATTAATTAACATGTATATTCTTGCAATATAGATATACAAGAGTTATAAGCAAGAATAAGTAATATGAATAGAGAGATATATCCTATATGATAAATATATGCAAGGATATATAAACTAGCACAAGATGATATATCCTACCAAAGAGATATACAATATGATATATGCAAGGATATGTAAACTAACACAATGGTAAATAATATGAACTAGATAGTGGATGATAAAAATAATGAGCTATGGACAATGGCGACAATAAATATAAACATAAGATTAAGTGCGCCAAAGCAAACCCAAACACACGATATGATCACGGAGTTCGGACCTTCCGTCCTACGTCTCCGCTCCCCTCTCCCAGGGAGAAATCCACTATCACAACCGGGTTTTCTACGCTCACCCGAATAATGTTTACAACCACACTATGTCGGTTTTCAACGATCACCGATCAACGTATACACTCACTCACAATGTCGGTTTTTAACGTTCACCGATCAACGTCCACTCCTCACACTCGGTTTTCTAGCTAACCGAAAACTTTACAATCTCACAAAGATAACAAATGATTTGTTCTCTAATACAATGCGAGAACTCAATTAAAGCTCAACTCAATGTTACAATTTCTCACAACCCTAATATACTATGTATGTAAATACTAAAAGCTCATGTGGGTGTGTGTAACAATGAGAATAAATAAAACAACTAAACTCAAATAAAATCTAGCATATAGAAATTATGAATAAAACAATAAATAGCTAGAAATAGGTTTAGGAATTCTTCTCTGAAAAACAAGATGGAGAGATGGATTAAAAGGAAGCTCAAACAATATAGATGATCTCCTTCACTTGTGAACCAACCAAAACAGCTTTAAACCAAACTTAAACCCCTGTTAAAACTTTTATAAACTTGTTTAAAACATCCCATTGGTTACTGAAATAGAAGGGAGTTTGGGGGTTTATATAGGAAGAGAAAGTAACAGCAAAAAACCCCAAAGGAAATGACCAAACAGCCCAAGAATCAGAAATCTAATTCTATACCAAAAGAGTCATTAGGATAAACGGCGGTCGACCGCGAGCAACAAAAACAACAGGAAAAGCTCCAGAGACTTTGGCGGTCGACCGTGGCGATCGATCGTGGGAAATCTCGAGCTCACGGCAGACCGCGACGGTCGACCGTGAAAGTCTCTGCTGCCCACTGATGAAAGAACTCAGGCGCGGTCGACCGTGGCGGTCGACCGTGAACTGATATATGAAATTTTAGGTTTTGAAAACAGTTTGCTGATTTTAAAACACTGTTTAAAATTATCAAATAAATTCAGAAAATGTAAAACTTTAGGGAATGATTGTAGACATGATAATAAATATGCTACAAAGACTGGTTTCCAAAAAGGACTTCCCAAATAAAAAATATCATTATTTTACAAAATAGGCCAAAACATGAAAATGTAAACATGTGAATTTTGATATTTTGGCTAAACCATGTTTTGAAACTTTACACAATGATTATGTAGACTTAATAAAATATGTATATGATTATTGTTAACTCCAAAAACTAAGAATATAATATTTTTACAAATACAATAGAAAATAAAACATATGAGTATGTATATAAAAATATATTTGTTTCATATCTAAGTAGTTAAACCAAATCACAATAATAAATATGAAATATGTAATTTTATATTTGTAAACATGAAAACCCAAAACCATGCATGTATAT
>BQKN01065925.1:173678-192766 GCA_022839385.1 Asparagus kiusianus | reverse complement strand
GGGGGGGAGAGAAGCAACAAAACCCTAGGGCCATGGAGGGGGTTCTATAGGCGATCATTGACAGGCTGGCGACAGCCTGTCGCCAGCCACGCGAGCGTCCCTCTTGGACGCCGAGGTCGGAACGCCCCCTCCCCCGCAAACGCCAGGGTCGGGATCTTGGACGCGAGGGTCGGAGTTTGCCAACGTCACCATCGCGTTCGTCGAGGGTCGCGTTCGTCGCCAGGGCTCGAGCTTGCCTCCATCTTCGCCTGCGTTCACCTCATCGGACGGAGGTTGGTATCCACCCCCAACCTAACAAATAAACTTGTTAAACATTGTTTAAAAAAATCATCTTAGAGTGTTCGTTTCCATAACTATAATTCATTCTTGATGCATCACATCGTGTATCTATAGTTTTCTTGCAATGCTCAGTTACATATTAAATGAAAACTTTAACAGCTTTATCACTGTCCTTTGATTGTTTTAGTAATTAAATATTTAAGTTTATTTTGGTTCTTTTTAGGAGATCCCAGTTGCTTCTAAGAAAAGGTGGGGGTTTTGTTTTTATTTATGAGCTTCATACCAGGAAATCATGATGCAGTTATTATTTAGTTGGTCACAAATTTTTTGTTTACTACTCTAAAGATGAAGTAACTAAACGAAAAGGAAACAACTGCAAGTGTTCATTAGCATCATAACCTTATACAGAATAATTAATTTAGATTGACCTCCTTGTTCCTTGTGTGCTGGTTCTGGGTTTAAGTTCCAATACCTTGGTAGTAAGTATTTTTTGAGTTGAGGTTACTTCATCTCTTTCAAAATTGTTAACAGATTCTTCATTTCAGTCCCGTGGTCCTGAGGTCTTTGAAATTCAGAATTTCCAACCTGCTACTGTTGATGATATTGCAATTGTCCATGAAAGGGCCTATGTAGCTGGGCTAGAGAAGGTAATTGTTGTACCTTTCTTTCTCTTAATTTATTGACTATATATACATCCTTACGACTGTCAGAAATGCAATAATCTCAGTTGGAATTGTTATCCAGTGCTTTCACAATCCATGTCTTCTTCAATCCTTTCTCCGTGATAGAAGTTGTGGGTCATAAGAGTAGCTAAGTCAGGGACTTATTGGGTTAATGATTCATGTTTCCTGATGCTTGTTTTGCTCTTGTATTTCTGCAGGCTATGACTAGGGCTTCTGATGAAGGTATTATTTTCATTGATGGGTCTGGTCCAACGTATGCAACTGAAACTGTATTCACCACTCTTAAGCTTCTCCCTCATTTTTATATTTGATTTTTTCGTAGTAATAAACTTAAATGATCAGAGATATTGTGTTGATGTACCTTACAAGAATACATCAAATGCTCACAAAGTCAAAGAAAAATATGATGTTTGCGTATTCCACCGTCAGTTATGTATAATGTTTCTGTTGGTGCAGACTTTTCAAGAATCCTTAGTTGCAGCTGGTGCAGGGATTTCCTTGGTTGATTCTGTGGTATGGAGTAATCTAAGACTATTACAAAAGTAGCTTTCTAAATGACCATATATAAGTTCAGTGTTAAAATCGATATTTATTTGTTTTAGGTTGAAGCATCAAGGATTCGGATGGATCCTCCTGTAGGGTTTGCATTGATAAGACCACCAGGTCATCATGCTGTCCCAAAAGGTCCTATGGGCTTTTGTGTTTTTGGAAACATAGCTATTGCAGCTCGGCATGCTCAACGTGTACATGGATTGAAGCGGGTTCTTATAATTGATTTTGATGTTCATCATGGGAATGGTACATGTGATGCGTTTTATGATGATCCAGATATTTTCTTCATTTCAACTCATCAGGTAAAAGCTCTTCTAGTTAAATATGTATTTGTTAAACAGTTAGAAACATATATATTGTGATGAGAAACTAATTTGTTTTCTCTTACAAGAGTAAGAGGAAAATGAAAATGAAATTTCAGTTTGTGCACAGTTCAAGTTGGCTATGGCATTGAATTTGTATTTGATTAGATTTCATTTATTCGTTGTAATGGTAGTAGCCAAGTTCTTGCTCCTTAGGTCAACTGCCTATCCCAAATAATTTATTTGATCTTTCTGGTGTTATAGTTGTGAACATATGACTATCTGAGTTTAAGCTTCAATCCCATTTAAGTTTTACGTTTATATTTGAATGTATATGCGGAGGCTTATCTTTGCACGATATGCACATTTCAAATACATACTAAGTGGTTTACACAATTATAACAGAAAAATATGCTACCTGTGAATTTAACTTTAACCCAAAGCCTATTTAATTTTGATCTTGATTTTACATGCCAATGTATTACCTCAAAATTACTTAAAATGCATATGCCTTGATAATAACTTTAATACAAAACGCTAATATGGGTATATTTGGTGTAACTTAAAGGTCTTGAGGGACTTATTTCAAAATATCAACATTTGTGGAACCTATTTGAAAACACTGATGATTGAAGGACTGATATCTTAAAAACCCCTTTAAGATTATTACAGTGCCCTTAAAGATTGCCTATTTCAAAATAAATGTAGAGTATGTTCTAAGTCATATAAGTCCAAGGGGAAGATCACTGTATTATGTGTGCAATTCAGGTACATACTTGAGTAACCATAAATAGTATGCAACTTGTGAATTTAGCTTGAACCCGAAGACTGCGTAATGTTGTTTTCAATTTGACATTTCAAGTAACACCTTAAGTTCAAAAGAACTGACAAAATATCTTCCTTTTGAGATTGGTATTTGTAGGCTGGAAGCTATCCTGGTACAGGTAAGGTCGAACAAATTGGTGTGGGAAGTGGAGAGGGAACTACACTGAATCTTCCTCTACCTGGAGGCTCGGGTGATACTGCTATGAGATCTGTATTTGATGAGATCGTTGTGCCATGTGCCCAGAGGTTTAAGCCTGATATCATCCTAGTATCAGCCGGGTGAGTTGCTACTTCTTAATTGTGCCTTTATAATCTTAACATGTATTTTTCTTATTCATCTCTTCCAAATCTTTGGCGGTATTGATTCAGAAAAAGAAAAAAATTGATGGTGGATGTGGTACTTCAGTTCTAGTCAGACTTATCATGATGTTTATACCCTCCCACCCCCACCCACCCACCCACCCCCCCCCCCCCTCCCCCCCAAAGATATTCTCCTTGGCAGTTCTCTTGCATTGTATAGGTGAAATTTACTAATACTTTATCATGCTCCTGCCCTTTTAGATTCATATATACCGTTCAGTGTGTATATAAATAAAAATAATGAAATCAGCGCCTAAAAGATGGCTTTGCTTACTCTTAAAACTTAAAAAGACTGCTATTTGAAGTTTGGTGGGGGTATTGCACAAAACTGTTATTATTTTTTTATTAGATATAAAAACTACAATGACCTTGCAGAACTGCAGATAAATAGAACGAACTATCGGAAATTGTTGCTAACCGCATCAAGGTCTAAAAGATCTTGACTATCTTTATTAATATCTGTGAAGAGTGAGAAGAGAGAGGACATAAAGTACATAAAAGCCAGCTTATCTAAAATATTGTACTCCAATTGCCGTAAGGTATGGTAGTTTGGTGGAAAATGGTTCATGGTAGTTTTATATGGTACAAGAAATGTTTACGATAGTTTGCAATGCCCCTAAAATTAAGTTCACAATAGCTTTGTGAAATTTACCCATTTTGTTTTCATATCATTTTCCATGATGAAACTAAATATAAATAGGTTCCTTTTGAACGTTGCAATTTCAGCTATGATGCTCATGTGCTAGACCCATTGGCTGGCCTACAGTTCACTACCAGTACCTATTACATGCTCTCTTCAAATATCAAGCAACTTGCAAACGAATTATGTGGAGGACGCTGTGTTTTTTTCTTGGAAGGAGGATACAATCTCCAATCTCTCTCCAATTCTGTGGCTGATACTTTCCGTGCATTTCTCGGAGAGGCGAGCTTGGCTCCTAAATTTGATAATCCTGCCTTCTTGTATGAAGAGCCTTTGTCTAAAGTGAATCAAGCAATTCAAAAGGCCAAGAGCATTCATTCCCTCTAAAGTTTACATGGTTGCTGTTTGGGTAGCTATATCCATTGTATGTACATTTATGCGTATGTGTTGCACTAGGTAGTTATTTAGGCCTTCTCCTAGGTTCGTAGAATCACATTTACATGTAATGAAGAATTTGTATCAAAGTTATTATATTAATTGGGAATGTCAATTTCGCACTTTCATTTTTCACGTCCATGCAAATAAACACCCCCAAGGTGGTGATAGTAATTAGTAATTTTGTGATTCATGATAAAGACTTAGTAGGTCCAGCAAGGATGCTGTATAAGTTGCTAAACTCGACAATGAAGTTCGAGTTATCAAGAGCTTGAATGAATATGTTTCATATAGAAGCTAGCTAAAATAAACTAGCGATGACTACACTAATGTTCCTACACTACATCTACACTATAAAAGAGTACAGTGTGGGGTTCATTTTCTTTAATTTTTTTTTAAAAATTGATGACTCATCAAGAGAGACAACATTTTCCTCTCTCGTAGTGTAGAAGTAGTATATGAGGGAGTAGTATAGTTATCATTATTCATTCTTTCTCTCTTGTAGTGTAGAAAATTGACCTCACATTTTTCTCTCTTATAGTGTAGAAGTAGTACAGGAATAGCGGTATAGTTATCACTACTTGCTAAAATAAGCCGCAACAGAAAGGGTGCAAATGTGTAGACAGCTTTAAACCAATCATGGGAGCAGGAAGATGTTAAGCATGACAGTATGAAGCAAAGAGAATTGCTTTGAAGACGAACTGAAAAGATTGCGTAGAGATCTTGGTTTACTTAGTCCTGCACGTATGAAGTCTTTGATATGAAGCATATGTATCCATATATTTTTCAATTCAGTGATTAGTTGAGATGTTTTGTCTTTTGCTTGTGGTCATCAACACAGTTGTTATTTTTTCCAAATATCTTTTGGTCCGAAGATTCTTCAAATATTGGCAATCAATTAACAAAACAGTATGTGCTCTACAGTTGATCCACATTCATCAATAAACAAAGCCTAATAGCGATGCCTTGCAGTATACAATTGACTTGCGGTATCTGTTTTCGTAACACATGCATGTTATATAACTTACCATTCCCTTTTTTTTTTCCTTTCTTACCCTCCCTATCAAAGAGTCCTTTTCTCACAGCTATGCTTGTCAAGATATTCAAATGTGGAAAGGCATAAACATTTATTCTGCTACCATTAATGTCAAGAATAAATGATTATAGAAAATTAAGCTTTGTTGTTATTATAAAGTGACAGTATAACAATACATATAAATCATAGAATAACAAAGTTTTGGTAGAATGAAAATTGTGAAAACGGTAAGCAAACTAATAAAACTCGCAGGTTCAAAGTTCCTTCCACAACTTCAAAACTACAAAGTTGAGCACAAAGGATTGTTAAATTATAGTTTTATACCGTAACATGCTCGCTGCAAGTTAACCATTCTTCTCATTGCAATATAATCTGGGCTCGCATAGTAATATGCTTTTTACATATGTGCTCCGTAAGATTCGTACACTACCGACATTTAATTAGTTGGCAACCCATGTACAATCTTGTTCATGTATGACAAGTCCTAATGACCTCAACAAACCAACACGCTCAAGTCACGCTCAAGATTAATATTAGCCATGTTCTCTTAACAGATAATCTCCTTCTAGAAGAAATAAAAAATATATTAGTGTGCGAGTGTAAATAAACATTTAGATCCTCTTCATTACGTCTATACATTAAAAAACAAGTGCAATTCATCTATCATTTAATTATGTCTTGATTAAAAATAATAATAATAAGAACAAGTACAAGTCATAAGATAAAATGCTGAATATATCATGAATGAACAACTATTGTCTGCATATTATGTGATAAATTATGATTAAGAAATTGTTCTTTAATATCCAAACATTGTGAACATGAGGGAACAATATAAATATCTTTATGAAATCATAACCAAATCAACACGTGGGACTGATGCACACGTCCTTCTCCTGTATAAAAGAAACCAAACAAAATGAGAAGATAACAGATAATAAAACAAACAGACAATGAAACAGGCTCATCCTCATCCCTGACTTCTGCATTTCTTCTAGAAACTAGGGACTTCTACATCCGCAAGGATTAAGAGAAAGACTTTAATATTTCGGTTACACTTCTAATTATATGATCTCATATCCACTGTTATTCTTGTAACAGAAAGGGTGACACATCCAATTAGATCTTCTAAATTTTTTTAGTAGCACTTATATGGTATTTTTTTAGTCAATTTATAAAGGAAAATTTAGTCTGTTTCGGTTAAATTGACATCTCAGCCCACAATGGAAAATAATGTTCCCTAGAACTTATGAAGGTAAATACTAATAAAATGGTTAGAGAAATAGTTAGGGTAGATTTCACAAAACCCCCCTTTAATTTGGCTGTTCCTCAGGATAACCCCTCTTAATTATGTTAATTGGTACAAAGCCTCCCCTTAACTTTGAGGGATATGACCCCATGAATATTTCCTTTTCCACTAAACTTTGGAAGTCTAGCGTATGTGATTAGAAAAGAAGAAAATACCACTCAACACTAAATTTTTTTTACCACTTTACTCTTTTTTATCATTTCTATTATTGTTCTTATCAGGTCATAGCAATATTTTTGGCTTTTCCCGTTATGTGCTTGGAACATGACAAGTCAGAATGGAGAGAGTTAATTTAGAGCATCTCCAACAGCTTCCTCATCTTCTTGAAATACTCAATTTTAGGGAATATAGAGCTTTTTTTTTTGTCCAACAGATTCCCCATCTCATTCCCCAAAATAGGGAAGGAGGAGAAAAAATAGAGAGCATTCCCCAAATCTGCAGCATTCTCTAAATTTTTGGGGAGATCTTTATTATTGTAATAAATGCGATTTTTCAAAATGGAGAAGCTGTTGGAGTTGGAGCAAAAATAATTTGGAGAATATGACTTTTGTTTTTCTATTTTGGAGAAAATTTTGGGGAAGCTGTTGGAGATGCTCTTAGGGGCTTAAAGTGAACAGTCTTCAATGGATTTAGTGGAATGGAACAAGTTCAGAGGATTTATAAAAGAAACCCCTCGAAATTAAGGGGGTTTTCTACCTATTAAGAGAGTCAAGGGGCGGGGGGTGTTAGTGTAATTCACCCAATAAATAACTACACCCACATGATACTGCAGCAGATGGATCTTAGCAATTAGTCCTGTATAAAACGATCACAAACTGCATACAATAAACACAATCAAACCTTTTCTCCTCCTCCACAACCCTGCACGCATTACATCCACGATGCTTCATCACCAACAGCCAGAACTTGGCAACACCTTCACCTTCACCAATCCAATCTACAAAGAAAATACTTCCACCGTCGACAAATTCAACGACGGTCGAGCTCAGGCAATTGCCATGTATCGGCAGGAGATGCTCGATTTAATCCGAGCCATGCCCGAAACAAACTATGAACTCTCTTTAAGAGATATGGTCGAGTCAACGAGGATTACTGAACCACTGAAGGAGACCGCAGAGGAGGATGTATCCGAGTCTGCGAGGATTGCAGAATTATTGCAAGAGAGTCCAGAGGAGGAGAAATTGGAAGAAGGCAAAAATGAAGGTAAAAGAAAGAAAGAAAAGAAGAAGAAAGAAAAGAACAGGGAGAATAGAGGGTTCATGTTGAAGATGTTTATGCCTAGAATTCCTACAATTTTGAAGAGTAAGAAGAGCAATGGAAGCTCGGGAACTTGTTCAAAGGTTTTGCCGGAGAAGAGTGAATCCGAGAAGAGTGCAGAGAGTAGGGGAAGCAGTAGATCAAGCAATGGCAGTGGAAGAAGAAGAAGCAGAAGCAGGTAACTTAAGTTGTCTTTTTTTTTTTTTTGGAGTATTTTGATAAAAAATTTCATGTGATATGAAATAGAGAATTTGATCCACCCCCGTATGAGCAATTTAGAAAACTCTTATTTCCTATTGAAAATTGACAGTTTATATTCATTTAGGAACTAGATTTATTTCTTAGAGAAATCACAGTATTATGTACATAATAATGAGATTGTTGATATTAAAAAAAATAATAGGATTGTCGAAAAGCTTATAAGATGATTTATAGAAATAAGTAAAACTTGCTTACAACTTCAAAAGGAGAACATCTTTTTTTTTAGTTTTCTTTTTTTCCCCCTCCCAGATAAATTGTGAAGCATAACTTCTCTGTATTTCATTAAAAAGAAATTAACGAAACAAAAAGGAAACAGTTGTTTATCAGTTATCAATCAAGATTCTGAAATAAAAAGGAGACGAATGAAGGATAAACTTAACGCTACTACAAAAATTTCCCCATTGTCAAGAGTATGAATCAGATATACACTGCAGGTTATAACGAAATCAACAAAAGTAAGCATTAACTTAATGTCATTTGTTGAATACTAAACATATTTTGTCGATTTTGCAGGAAAATGAGGGGTTGTTATTTTGTCTTCGACAAACGGGAAAGTAAATCTACAGGGAGCTGCCAAACATAATGAAGAATAGTGTGTATGGTTCTTGTTATGATCAGGGATTCATTAACAAGTGTTTATTCGGTAGTATTTATTTAAATTGAAATACATAAAATGAACAACCTTTCGCCATTTACAAATGCAAAGATTTTCAAGCGAGTCTGAAATGTCTGAAAAGTACTAAACTTAGTACATTTGCAGGAAATGTCTGAAATGTCCTGTACTCAAATTCTTGAATTACACGAACTGAATTCATTACATCGTGAAGCTGTAGCAAGAGCAAAGTAAACTGACGCAAACTGTAAACGCAGTGAATCTTCAATCGAAGAAACTTAAAGGGGTAATGGTTTTCTCGGTCAGAGAAGCTAGTAGGCTTTAAGTCCTGAAGATGCTGATTATATGATAATGAAATTACTTAATGCTAAATAACTCTACTTAAATATAAGGTCCCTTAATCTAGGATCAAATAAACACGTATCATTTAGTAAATCTCAGAGCTATGTTCTACAATAAACAGTACTGTCAACTGAGACAGGGAAACCTGTTTTCTGTGATCAGAACATAATCTTTACTAATACTTTTACATAAACTTTACGAGAGCACTAGGAATTAACCACTTGGAAAAATTGCACATATGTAGACCTTTTTGGGGGGAAAAACATGCACGTGCACATTTTAGTTTTGTCCTTGATTTATGTGGAAAGATATATTGAGTTGCTATAATTGCAACCTCTACCTTTGGCCTTGATGCATTTTTTGCATAGTCTAAAGGCATGACGCATAGTTTTCACAAGTTGAATGGACATAAACTTGATACCAGTAAATTGAGGCAGGGATATCAGAAAAAGTAGCTTCAAAAGCCAGGGTATCCAAGGGCTCAAGGGTTCTATAAAGGTAAAGTCAAGTGGCTGCATCCTTTGCGATACCCAACGTGTTATGATATAAAACTACAGCTCTCGACCCTCATCACGACTTCGGATTTTTTTTAACAAAAAACACTTAGGAGTTTTGTGCAATGGCAGAGACTTTAACACAACTATATCTTCAATCTTCAGGGTGTTGATGATGAGTCAGCTGAAGAAAATTTCAAGGGAAGCAATTCACATTTAATAAAGTTGTAGTTAATTTGATCATTTGCCGTCGTACGTACATAGGAAAAGAAAAACTCTTGTAGATTTTTAATTTACTCTCAACCATCATCTGCATACGACATGACAAACGAACGAAACTAAGTAAGCAATTAATCTAATATATGGAGAGAGGATTAATTATCTGGTTGGCATATATTAATTAGAATCAAAATTATTTCTATGGTAACACTGACGTAATAAGCGGTTATGATGATAATATAAACATGAGATAATGTAAGTCTACAGATTTTTCAATTCAAAAGATGAGAAAATTAAATTATTGGTTGGGGGTCAACATCAAGGTTAACACGTTCAAAGAATGATACAACCTCCGGCGACCAAACGAACGAAGAAGAAAGTCAACACGTATTAGCCAGTTTTCCAATTGCCCACTTTGAATCAGGAAAAAGAAAAAAAAAATTGACATAGGCACCTTCCAGCAAAAATCAAGGAAATAGAAGCTTTACATGTATCACGATATCAATTTTCAAGAGCTTTGCATTAAATTTTGAATTACTTATACTGATATAAATATTTTGTTTACACTTTACGCTGATATTTAATTATTATGTGTGTTAATTGTGTACTAACACTTAGAAAAATTAAAAGGAATAATGCTCTCACACTTAGAAAAATCACATAAATGTCCTAAATTTTGGAAAAATCCAAAAAAAATGAAAAATACAATTAAAACATCTATTTTCTTAACGATTTAACTATAATATTTACTATATTTGTTGCCATACACGTACGGTCTGCAACAGAATAATAGTTAGAAACAATGGAATGTGTCTAATTCTTTTTCATTGATTCAGACTTCAGCTGAACCGACCCGTTTCCGTCTGAGTCGCTTTCTCTCTCCGACCCACCAACTTTGGACCAAAACGAGAAAAAAAAAACTAGAAATAAAATTCTTCTTCTTCTTCTCTCTCTCTCTCTCTCTCGAAAAACTCTCTAAAACCTGATCTTGTCGACTCGCTCTCTCACGTCCGATCAAAATCTTACAAAATTGTTACTTGTCTCTCTTCTATCTAGAGACGTAAGTTCCGATTCGTGTTCAGATTTCCCCGCTTTCATTTGCTTTTTTGCGATCTAATGATTTTTATTTTTTATTTTTCTGTTTCTTCTTCGATTTTTTGCAGATGGCTAATGGCGGAGCTGCTGCGTGTGCAGAGAGGGCGACGAGTGATTCGTTGATGGGCCCCGATTGGGCTGCAAATATTGAGCTTTGTGACATTATCAACATGGACCCAGGGTACGATTTAGGGTTTCTGGGGTTTTAGTCTGAGATCTCAAATTGTGTGGTTGAATTGGGTGAAAAAGGTTGATTCTTGTGTAGATTAAAGTTTAGATCTTTATTGCTAGCTGATGATAGGATTCTTACCTGGTGCTCAAGAGGACTCGGTAGCAAAAATTGGAACCGGATAACTGATATTTTGGAGCTTTCTCTCGAAATGTTGTCTTGGAATCATCTATTTCTTTAACACTTAGGAAGCAAAGTATTTATACTAGGTCATTTTTATTTTTTGGGGGCCATCTTAATCTCTAATATGCCTTACCTGCCCGTTTGGTCGCTTGCAATTGGACTGGTTGAAACTACAGTGACATGCAAATGGTCATTTTTGTCAAGTTGCAAGTGTTCGTTTTCTTTGCAGCTACTAGTTGTAGTTGCAATTGCGATTGCAAAAACCCTTCCTGGTCGATGTGTGACATACGCCAGAATCAGATCTTGGTACAAGTCATAATTGCAACTCAAGACGATACATAATGGGTTTTAAGCTGCAATCACAGTTGCAAGTGTCGTTGCATGTAATAGCAGCTGCAACAATCTCAGATGCATGCAAGGGACAGTTGCGTTGCAACTACAGTCACAAGCTGCCAAACGGCCACTAACTTAGTTCTAGCTTATGATTTGTTTTCGTTCTTTTATTTTCAAAACCTAGTCTCTCAGCAGTAGAGTATAGGTGCGTTGTAATAGATGGAGCATTTCCAAGTCATTCATGCATCATGGCCTCTATGTAATGCTAGTAAATGAACATAGTGGTTTTGTGTACGGTTTGTGCCTGCTTTGGCTCTTCGATTTTGCTTTACACTGGAGAGGCATTTTATTTTATTTAGTTGAATTTTGTAATAGTTTAAATTATGCCTGTTTGTTTGAAGTGTCCCCCCGCATTCCAGCTGAAGCATTATTTGATGAGTAGTTTATTGTATGAACCTGTTTTAATTATCTTTTCTGATGAAATGCAGGCAAGCAAAGGATGCCCTTAAGGTTCTTAAGAAGCGCTTAGGGAGTAAAAATCCCAAAATACAGCTCCTTGCCCTCTTTGTGAGTCTAAAAACTGCTCGTAGATATATAATCTTTTATTGATCTCCTAATATTTGGGAGAGAGATTGATATTTTCAGATTATTTTTGTTTAAAAACATTAGTTTTGGAACATAATATGTTCTCCTCTTTTGAAGAGCTTGACATTCTGCCTAAGCTACTTATCGTGGTTATCTTATAGCTGAGGGCTATACTACACCTACGTTATTGTCTTGGTAAAGATGAAATTTAACAGTTTTCTCTTTCTGTACGTATGGCCTGCTGTAATCTTGTCTGAGACAAAAGTGAGCCAGATGTCCAATTTTTTAACATCTCCAAAGGAAAGCTGATTATAATAGATCCTTTGCAAATGGTTTAATAGTATCAAAGTAACCCGCTCTGAGTATGTAAGCCAATTCAATTAAGCATGCTAGTTAACCACATGTTAGTAGACATGTGAGAAGGTTCAGAATAACTTCTAATTTGTTTGCACTAAAGATGCAAGAACAGTTCTTGCGAACTTAAGAATTCAAGTCATTTTCCATACAACCAATGTTACAGAAGGCGCTAGACGGATTAGGCGTTCAAGCCGGGGCCTAACGCCTAGGCACCTAGGCTGCGTTTGCCTATTTTTTAATTTATTTAATTATATTTTTTAATTTATTTAATTATAATAATTCACAAAAATATGTATTAAGTTCATATAAAATCACAAAAAAATAAGTAACAACCTAAGATCAATAATCAACCTTGCATAAATACTAAATAGCCAATTAGCCATTTTAGTAACCAAATACTAAGAAACATCATTATACCCAACATAACAAGTCATTGTAATAGTAAATACTATCACAAACTCAAAATTCTAATGCTCGTGAAGGAAAAAAATATGAATAGTCTAAATATCTAGCACGGGATAATTATATAACCTAATGAAATCATCGTCATCATGGAAATCCTTCCCCGCATGATCGCTTTCCTCCGAGTTCATGTCCACGAAGTCCTCATCCTAGTCTGTGACATTATTGTCGGAGGCAAGAGCCTCATCTTTGCTAGTAATCATCAAAGATCCTGCAGCTTCTGCTATTCTTTCACTTCTCCGATTCGTCGCAACCTCAGCTGTTCGAGATACATTCTCCACCAACGTCCAACTAACACCCGAACCGGGATTAGTCTATTCCTCGTCATCGGAGGGGACTCCATCTAGGATCATGCACGTGCTGTAGTACAATCCTTCATTGTTAGCACGTCTTTGTCTTCTCCTCTCCTCTTCTTTTGCTTGAGCTTGGCATTGAACTTCACAAACACAAGATCCTCTAACCTCTTCGACTCCAATCAGTTTCTCTTCTTCTTGTGAATCTTTAAAGAAGAAAAGAATAAATTAGTAAAGTCATAAATGGATAACTTCATCTTATTAATTTTAGATATTTATATAATTTACTCCCTCAATTGTGCTTCAGTTTCCTCTCGCATCCGGAAGAACTGCTAGTGAGATTAAAAACTCTCATCGCCAAGTTTTGTAGAAAGGGACAATCACCGCCATACATATACCACCAACTAGCTGCAAACACATTGTTTCATTTGATAATTTGATATATTCAATTTATAAACTAAATTTACCAGGGTTGAAGTCCACTTTTTGCCAAACTTCTACCAAATGAGCCCTTACTCTCTTTGTACTTCTCCATGAACTCCATAGTAACCTCAGCTTGGTGTTCCTCATTGGGATAGAGCAGCTCCATCACATCCAGAAACCCGTCCTTCCCTTCCCTAGAGTTCTTAGCAACATCATCTCAAAAGAAGTAGTAAGAGTTAAGGACATAAGTTGCCATATGCAAGGGTATATATAATTGATCCTCAGACTTGGAACATATAATATCAATCACCGATTTGCATAGACTCTCTTGTTTCTTCAAAACAAGCTTGATCTCCTCCTTTGTGTCTTCAAGCATCCTCACGACAAATCCTATTGAGGGTCTATAATTGTTATTGACCACCCTCAACATGCTAAAAAGGGGAGCATAGATCTTCAATAGCTTGTTTATAGATTGCCACCAACTCTCGCACAGGACAATGACCTCCACTTTTCTACACCTTGCGGTCTTAGAATGCTTGCTTTTCCTCCATTCTTTATCAGAAACATGAGTCTTAGCTTCAGCTTCTTCTCATGAACACTTCGAAGGGCCAAGAATGCAGTGGCGAAGCGAGTGACTCCGGGTTTCACAATATCCCTCATCTCACACATGTGGCGCATCATGTTCAAGATCTTGTGGTAACTGTAGATGAAGACGGTAAGGGCCTTCGCTTTTTCAATAGTTATTTTGAAGGTTGGCAACTTCCCAATGTCCTCAAACATCAGGTCAATAGTATGAGCTGCACAACTAGTCCAAAAGATACTTGGTCACTTCTCCTTCAATTTTTCTTTTGCCGTCATATTTACAAAAGCATTATCTGTGACAACCTGGATAATCTTCGGTGGTCTAATCTCCTCAATGCAATGCATCCACCCACTCAAAAATGTATTCCTCGGTGTGCGAGTCTCCGGAGCACTTAATCGACTTGTAGAAAGTCGTGCCTAATCTGCTATGAATGCACAGGTTCATGATCGACCGCATCTTCTTATCTGACCAAGCATCCGTCATGTTAGAACAACCACTCTTCCCCCACTCCTCATGCTCCTTCAATGAGTCCCTAGTCTCATTCACAGCACCCCTCAACAACGGCTCCCTCAACATATACGTGTTAGGTAGTCGGTAAGTACGTCCATAATCTCCAATAGCGCTGCACATCTGCATAAAGGAGTCGGTAGAGGGCATGAAAATGAATGCTATTCTCATATGCTCATCTAGCAACATGCTTGTGGACGCAATCTCTCTTTTTCTTTTTTTATAAGCTTCCTTCACTCCAGGCTGAACCATCTTTCCCTTCAGTCTCTTTGCTATCTCAGGATCACTAGCAGTATAAGCATTTATCGGCCCAACGGTCGGCTCTCTAGACCTCTTTGAAGATCCATCTGTTGTATGTCTAGAGGAGGCAATTTCCTCTCCTTCAATAGCCGTTGGATCCGGCTTGTCGAACTGTGCTTCATTTTGCAACTCTATTATATGCATCTCCTTCAATTTCTTCCTCCTTGAATTAGCATTCATAGCTTCTTGGACCTTCTTCCTATCAGCAGCTGAAATCTTACTATCAGATGCTGAAATCTTAGAGCACTTTAGGCAACTGTTTCCTCTGCCGGCAAGATGTTGCTTTAATCTAAAGACCTCCCCTTTCATCTTGTGCAAGCACAATTTACACCACGCACAAATCAGTTTGATCCGGAAGAAACTCAAACTCCTAACCGATATCTTCCGAGGTTCTTTTATCTTTCACAGGGGCTTTCGCGGGAATAGAGATGGAACCCGCAAATTCCTTAGGAGGAGATCCGACATTCTACATCACAACAATTCAACAAATAGACCATTCATAGATCAAATCCTCAAATCATGACAAATAAAGATTCAAATTAACTAATTTAACTAAGATTAAACTAAAATTAACTAAAATTGAACAATATTAAACTAAAAATAACTACAATTAACTAAAATTAACTAATTAAACTAATTAATTAAACGAAACCGACTAAAATTAACTAATTAACTAATTAATTAAACTGAAATTACCTAAATTTAACTAAAATTGGACAAGATTAAACTAAGATTAACTACAATTAACTAAGAGTCTAAGATGAAACTAAAATTAACTAAAATTGAACAATATTAAACTAAAATTAACTACAATTAACTAAAATTAACTAAAATTGAACAGGATTAAACTAAAATTTACTAAAATAACTAAAACTAACTTAATTAAACTAAATTGAACAAAATCAACTATGTAAATTTAGAAAACAGTTAATAAGTAAAATTTTGGTCTAAATTAGTAAATAAGCTAAAAACTATTTAAAAATAAAAAAGTTTGAAATTTTACCTGAGGGCCGGTGGGAGAAGGCACGGCGGCGACGGGTGATGGAGAGGGCTGGCGGGAGAGGCTCGACGGCGGCGAGAGAGGGAGAGAGAGGGTGAGACTGCGGCGGCCAGTGGGAGAGGGGGAGAGGGAGTGGGACTATGAGAGAGACAGAGGCGTGAGAGGGAGAGAGAGAGAGAGAGGTGTGAGAGGGAGAGAGAATGAGACTGCGACGGCCGGGGGGAGAGAGAGGCAGGAGTGTAATTGAGAGAGGGAGAGAGAAAGAGAGAGGGCTGGCTGAGAGGGGGGGAGATGTTATTTAGGGTTTGAACCGGGTATGGGTTGTGGGTTTGGATAACGGGTTCGTTTTTTATTTTTGTTTTGCTTTTTTTTTGTGTTCAAAAAGCTAGGCGGCCCACTTAAGCAGGCCGCCTAGCCCTAGGCGGCGCCTAGGCAGAGCGGACGCCTAGACCGGCCGCTTTGGCCAAAAATAAGCAGCCGCCGGTCCGCCTAGGCGTCCGCCTAGGCTGCTTTTTATATAACATTGCATTCAACTAACAAAGTGTATCATATAAATATGCCACAGACGTTGATGAAGGTTTGGCCGGATTTCTAATTTGCTTACACCAGCCATACAAGAACAATTTCTCAAATATAAGAATTCAGGAGCCTTTTTCCTAGAACAACATTCAAATGAATCCTATAGTGCTGTATAGATATTGGTTGATTGTGTATGTATATAGAAAGGGCAATTTATTTGACTTAAGGATTGCATTGAATCTTTCACCATGCAAACCTGATTGTGGAATTGCTTATGCAGGTTCTAGAGACTCTAAGCAAAAATTGTGGAGAGCATGTTCATTTGCAGATTGTTGAACGTGACATCTTGCGTGAAATGGTGAAAATAGTAAAGAAGAAGGTACTAATTCACATTGCTCACTTTGATGGATGCGTTTTAGTTCTTGAGCCATCTCTATTTAAGATATAGCTAAACAGTCTTTTTACTGCAGCCAGACCTAAATGTAAGAGAAAAGATATTGATTCTCATTGATACTTGGCAAGATGCTTTTGGAGGAGCAGGTGGGAGATACCCACAGTACTATGCTGCATATCAAGAATTAAGGGTAGGCTTTTATTCATCTTCTTCCTGACCTATTCTTGATATTTGAAGTGTTGTGCTGCACATATTTATCCTTTGAAGCTTTTCAAGTTATATGTCCTTCACTGTTTGTAATAATCTGTAATGGTTATTGAAGCACGCTAACTATTCTCTTTGTAATGTTTCTTTTTATTTCTATATTCTATTTTCCCATGCTATTAAAAGCATTTCATAATGTTTCCATTGGCAGGCTGCAAAAGTAGAATTTCCACCCCGTAGAGAAAGCAGTGCACCCCTGTTTACACCTCCTCAGTCTCATCCAATTGTGCCTCAATCTGTTGACTTATCATATGAGGATGCAGCTTTAGAAGCTTCTCTTCAAAGTGATGCTTCTGTTTTCAGGTGCTTGTTCTGTAAATACTCATGTTTTCCAGTTCTGTAAATCTACATGTTCTCTGTAAATATATATGCTTTTAACTCTGTGTAAATTTCTTCGGAAACTGGAAATATGGCATAACTATTTGAGATGTAGTTTTGCCACGGTGCGATATATGATGTTCTTCATAACAGCCTACTAATTATTTAACTTCAAATTAAAAAA
The DNA here is from genome assembly GCA_022839385.1 of Asparagus kiusianus. NCBI lineage: Eukaryota > Viridiplantae > Streptophyta > Magnoliopsida > Asparagales > Asparagaceae > Asparagus > Asparagus kiusianus. The sequence goes on along the minus strand of BQKN01065925.1, from coordinate 175,190 downwards.
ACCCTATAACCTGATGAATGTCTAATCAGAAGCAAAGCTGATTTTGGATATTGGGGATGATTGCCTGCAATTTCATAGTTTAGCTCCACGTCTGTATGGTTAGAGTCAGAATTTAGGGGACTCCAATGGATTTTGGGTTCTTTGAGATTTAGCAGCTTCAGTGAAACAAAAATGATCCTGGCAGAAAGAAATGATCAGGTCCTTTCTTTATATCCAAAATTTACTAAATGTGAAACCTAAGTAATATTTGTTACTCAAGAAAGTTACATGTAACATAAGTGGTGTCATTTCTGGGAAGCGATAGGAGCGATTTTCTTTCTATATATTATGTTGTGGGATAAGTGGTGACAGACTCCGTGCTCATATCAGGAGTGGCTAGCAGTGAAGCTAAGATAGTGAACAACCATATTGGGTTATGCACATGAATTGCAGTATGGCTGATTAGTCACACAGTGGTGAAAGCTAAACTGTTTCTGTATGAATATTCATAGGAGAAGGTGGGTCTTTGAACCGTTGCGGACTTGCCTGTTCATTTACTAAAAGATTGGTAATTGTCCCTGGAACCTGGGCATACGCAAAATTTTTCCTATGTTGTAACCTTTTGTACTTAACGACTATAATCATTTTACTACATGCATGTTAAACTATAAAAAAGATCCTGTGAGGTGATTCCTGGATGATGGTCTCATCATATCCATCATATTCGCAGATAAATGCTGGCAGTCATATTGTATCACGGTCGTGAGAATTTCTGTCATTTATCATGTTTTGTGAATTGTGATCATTTGTTCTGTTTTAGTGACCAACCTTCTGTAATTTAATGCAGTTTGTGATGTGTTTAGCTGCAGAAAATGCTCCCCTTTTTCTATGCCTCCATGCTCCCTTTTGAAGTATCAAATTTTAATGTTACACTGTCCTTTCTATCCAGTTCACAGGAAATGCAAAATGCTCGAGGCATAGGAGACGTGCTAACAGAGATGCTCAGTGCAATAGATCCTCATAATCCACAGGTTAGTTTTAAACTTCTTTTACTTCTTATGTCGAGGAATAAATCCACATCAATCTAGACATTTCTTTTTGGTGGAGTATGAGGATATCTAGACCACTATTCTTTCATTTAAATTAGCTTTTAGAATCCACTGGATCCTGTGTTTTCTTCTTTTTGTTGGCCATGTTAGCTTTTACAATATTCAATTTCAATTTGAAGATTAACAGATAGGTTTTCATTTAGTCAGGCTTAGGAAGCTAGTGGAAGGAAACCTCACAACCTTAATGGAATCAAAGGTTAGGACCAACTTATAATTGAAATGCACTACCTAAGGTATTGTTTGGTTGTCCTCCCTAGCAAGTATCAGAGGAAAAGAATCTCATCAAACTCTTGAGGGATTCAGCGTTTTATTTGCAATGAAATGATGTCCTTTTAATTTGAAGTGAAGGAAAAAGCTGAGTTTGGTATTTCCAAAAATTAAACAGTGACCTTTATTTCATTACAGATGTTTTTTTTTGTTTGGG
>BQKN01065925.1:145372-173578 GCA_022839385.1 Asparagus kiusianus | reverse complement strand
TTTCTTTTCTCAAATATCCTCTTTTCTTTTTTTTTCCCTTTTTTTTTGCTCGCCCCCCGCCCCGCCCCCCCCCCCCCCCCCGTTGTTCTTTGGCAGATCAAGCTTGCTTGTCGCCCTCTCCTGAGACTGATCGATTATGTTCTGGTGAATAGAAAATGGCAATACTACAATAAATTACGTCCTTTTCTTAATTCCATAGAAAGGAAATTTTGCTCCCCTTCTATTAGGTTTCTGGTCAAGTTTCTTATTGTCCATGCAACCATGATGAGATGTTATCTGAAAGTCAAAAGTGAAAGCTGCCCTTATGGTCTCACTTCATATAAAAGCTTTTAAGCCTTCATTCTACCTATTCTGCTATGATCTATATCAGTTTATCAGTAAGATATTAACTTCGCTGTTTTTCTCTTGCATTTATCTGTTGGACAGAGTGTAAAGGATGAAGTTATTGTTGACCTAGTTGAACAATGTCGTTCTTATCAAACACGTGTCATGGCACTCATGAATAGTACTGGGTATGTATATGTTGATGTCTTGCTAGAGAACCATAAGTTCAAACTATATGATATTTACCTTTTTGGTTAATCACCATGCAGCGATGAGGAACTATTATTTCAGGGCCTGGCACTAAACGATGACTTACAGCGTGTGCTTCAGCAGTATGATGACATAGTGAAAGGGAATACTAGTGCTGTGAAGACTGCTCCTGCGGCTGCTGTACCCTCAGCTGCTTCTTTAATTGACCTTAATCATGAAGACGACGAGTTTGAAGATGATGAGTTATCTCAGCTATCTCGTAGGTAATAAATCTTGAGTTTTCCCTTAATTCTTCAATCAGCCTTCTCATTTCCTGTCACAGATGGATGGAGCACATAAACATAAATGTGAATCCAAAAAAATATAAAGCAAAAGAGGAACTATAAGTAAATCTAAATATGGACCCAAATGCAAGACAAAAAATATAAAAAATAAAAATATAAAAATAACTTCAAGAGCATAGAGTCGGTCTTCCGTTGAACATGCATGCATGACAGCATATGTTGATGTTTACACATCAATTCCTTAGGATGTATTTGGCAATCTTCTCAAAACTGGGCCAAGACTGAACCTGGCTCAGTTTTGAGAAGGATTGGTTCTTTTTTATCCAACCCCCCATGGATAAAAGAAGAACCAGTTTAGTGGGTTTTTTCACCCGGGTAAAACGGGGCCAGTTTTGGCCCAGTTTTACCCAAACAAAATTTCACTCAAAATGTGACAAGGTTCAGACCTGGCACCATTTTTGAAGGTTGCCAAACAGGCCCTTGGAATCCATTGGCGAATTGCTTTCAGAAGCCAAATTAATCATTTGCAACTGAAATCATTTTGAGAATTTGCATGTCATCAAACTGCCCCAGACTGAAACCATTTCTTTTTCCTACAAATGAAGTCCATTAGGGTCATATTCTACTTTTTACCAGTTCATTTTGATAATTTGAATATTATACCAGAACTGCAAGAGATAACGGAACAGCACAAGGTAAGAAGCCTTCTATTGTCAAGAATGAGCAGATGCACACGAGTCCGTTTCTTCCTTCACCCTCATCAGTAAAAAATTCAGTCAATACCGAGGTGCCCTCATTCGACTACTTAAGTGGAGATTTCTACAATGGAAAAAGAACATCAAGTATCCCCGCGAACTCGGCTTCACCCTCTTATGATGAGCCAAAATATGTTGAGCCTGAATACGTTGAGCCTGAATATGTTGAACCCAAATATGTTGAGCCCAAATATGATAAGCCCATTCCAGGATCGAAGATCTCAAAGGCCCCTACGGAAGCTCAGTCATCTAGTACTTTCTTGCCACCACCTCCAGCAAAATATAACCAAAGGCAGCAATATTTTGAGAAGCAACAGACTTCTTCAGGTGGAAACTCTTTCAATGGTTTAGTGGGACAAACACAGAACTTATCTCTTAGCCAAGGTAAAACCAACATTCTTGAAGCACAAGGTGCCCTTCTCATGGACGATCAGGATGATGAGTCGCCAGTGGCCAAGGTAAATAAACCTGAGGACAGTCTTTTCAAGGACTTGGTCGATTTTGCAAAGGCCAAGTCTTCGTCTCCATCGAAACCTGCAGGAAGTCGGAGAACACGATGAGTAGTTTAGTTTATCTCGGATACTGCCTACTGTTATTTATAGTTTGTTTCAGATTGGGTTCTCATGAGTTGTATATGATCCTTAGGGAAGTATTGGTTTGGTGCATGTTGTGAAAACAAGTTGGCCCCTGTTGTGATTCATGGTTGTACATCATCTCTTTTGAAGGTTAACTAAGTCCTTCCTTTTAATTAAGTTAGTCCTTCCTTTGAATATTTCTTTCTCAACTTCTTGCCAAACGGCACCTAGGAGTTTTGTTATTGCAAATACGCTCGTTTACTATAGAAGTTTCAAATATGTACTCCTTGCCTTTTATGACTTAAGACATCTTGATGTCCAAATTGAGCTATTTTTCTGCCATCTTACATGTATAGTAGGGAATGAATGTTCAACCCTGATAAGTGAGTAATGGCCTTTCTGGAACACATTAGAATATCGGAGGATTTATCAACAACATATAAATTCACAGGGTACGCACGTGTTGGATATAGATGGGTTCAAAAGACCAAAATGCTAATAAAAAAGTTTATTTCATATCGTACTTCTCATAAAAGTGTGACTTTAGAAAAAGCTTTTTATGGTCAATACTATCCTTAGTCTTTTTGAATATTATACTCTAATCGCATCCTAATTAATAATAGATATTTAAATACTTGAGAAAGATGGTGCTATCATAATCTACAAACTTCAAGAGATATGGGTGTAGGCAAAAAATATTCAATCAAAATTTGATATGAATAGAGATCAAACAGTCATTAAGAAAAAAAATCTTTTGATCACAATTTTAAAGAATGAAATAGTACATGAGAGTGAGGTGATATAGTTGGTATCTTTTGTAGGATTCTATAAGATAAGCCTCATCTAATTTAAATATCAATTAGAGATATTATGAAATTCAAATGTCATGTGATATATAATTTAGCTAGAAACTGATAACATTTTTGAAGGCAAATATATGTCTTTTCCCTAACTAATTTTGCCCTAGGTTTAAATATTAGTATGGTTTCATGGACTACCTTTACATGGTAGATTTTTGGGATATAATAGCAGACCATCCACCCCCCCCAAAGATCTACCATACCCCATTCCCCAAGAAAAAACTTTCAGATTTCATAAGGAAATCACCTTCAACTTTTAGATTTTGTCAGAAGAGCTTTGCTACAAGGACCCAAAATATAGGACCAATAGGGGGGACAAGTGTGGTGTCCCCCTCCTATTGGATAATGAGTTGGTCATCATTAATGATGGTCAACTGATTACCCAATAGGAGGGGAACACCACACTTGTCCCCTCTATTGGTCCCATATTTTGGGTCCTTAAGGAATTTTTCTTGTCAGAAAATCCTCATAAATTCATCGTTTAGCAGGGTTACCTGATAAAATATCAAAGTTAAAGGGGTTTTCTGATAACCTCTAGACTTAGGGGTTTTCTGGTGATATTTTCAAAGTTGCGGGAGGTTATCTAATTATCGTCCAAAGTTAAGGGACGTTTTCTGATATTTAGCCTTTAGAATATTATATTTTGTTCGCATAGTTATCTGCATTAAACATGAGATGTCGTTTGTGTGACAATTTACTTTATCAAACTGGAAGATGAGACATTTTACTATGAGCAACCAACTCAATGGACAATGATAGTTTGAAAAGTGAAAATTTTAATATTTAGGCTTTTGCAATATTCAATAGATATGTTAATTAAAAAGAATTACGTGCATAAAATTACTCAAATAATTCTATCAAAAATTTACTCATATGGCGACTCTTAAATTACAACTAAATTCTAACTTAATGCATTTTGTTTTAAACATTTTATCTATTCAATATTATATTGTGTAGACACACGCAAAAAAAGGTATACCTTAGTTTTAGCCACACATATAAGTTTTTCTGAAATTTTAATTATGAAATGTTCAATATATATATTATTTTAAAATATTTAGGGTATTCACCAATTGCGAGTGTTTGAGATGTTCATTAGGTATGTTAATTAAAAATAACTATGTGAGTAAAATTACTCAAATAGGTAATATTTAAGTTTGTATTTTTACATAAAAACGACATTACCTTATACTCAAATTGCAACTTACCACCTTACTTTTTTTAATGTAAACCACCTTGGTTTGTTTACATGTTCTCAATGTCACACATTTACCACTATTGAGCCCAATTTTTTTTAAAAAATACCCGTTTTACCACTCTCCTCTTTCCACCTTCTTCCTTCCCTCCTCAATACCCCTCCCCTTGCCTCTCCTTTCCCCCATTCCCGTCCTCTCCCACCTCATCCTTCCCTCTCCTCTCCATTTCCTCCACCTCCTTCACCATCTCCTCCACCTCTAGGGATTAGAAATGCTAATTTCTTTTCTCTTCTTCTCCTCCTCCACCAATGGCGCCCTCCACCTCCTCCATTTCCTCCGCTCTTTCCCTCCACCTTCTCCATTTCTAGGGTTTTTATAAACCCTTGTCCCTTTCCTCCTCTCCTCCCCCTCCACCTCTCTTCCCCTCTCCCCTCATCCTCCTCCATTCTTACCTTCCTCACCTCTTTCCCCTCCTCATCTTCCCTTCCTCCTCTCTCTCTCTCTCCCCACTTTCGCTGCCAACCTCCTTCCCTCCTCCTCTCCTGCCACCCCTGCCAACTTCCCTCCTCCTCTTCTTTTAAGTTTTTTATATAAAAACCTTTTAAGTTTTTCTGATATTTTGATTATAAGATGTTCAATACAGATCATTTTATAAAAGATCTAAGGTCCTTAATAATTGCAATTATTTTGGCTAGGTTGAAAAATCCAGAACACAAACAAATAGAATATAAATGAGTAGTGTTAGGGGCACACCATTAAACCACACTATCAACCACACCCCTCACTATCTATAGTGCCTTTATGATTTTTTTAGTAAAACATGTGGGGCCCAATAAACACTATAGATAGAGAGGGGGGTGGTTGATAGTGTGGTTTAAGGGGCTGTTTGGTTCGCTAAAAATATTGGAAATGAAAGGAAAAGGAAACGCTTTTTTAAAACCATTTCCATTTCTTGTGTTTGGTTTACTTTTTATTGTGAAAAAGAAATGAGATGAGATGAGTTGTCACCATATTATTGGATGATGTGAGTTATTTTAAAATAAAACTTATTAGAGGTTCTTTTTTTGTGCTTGGTTGGCTAAAAAATAAGGAAAAGAAAAAGCTTTCCTTGTTTAGATTCTTTTATTGTGATTGGTTCCTTCTTAAAATTAAGAAAAGAAATGAGATGAGATGAGTTGTCATTATATTATTGGTTGATGTGACCCAATCTTTTGGAAAGCCATTTCCAAGTTTTTTTGGAGGATGTGGAGAGAGAAAAAATGGAGATGAGAGGAGATGAGTTGTCAATTTTTTATTGGATGATGTGAGTTATTTTTAAAGATGAGATGAGATGAGGTGATGTGACTTGGATGATGTGACCCATTTCTTGTGTTTGATTTATTTTTAAAAGTAAGAAATGAGATAAGATGAGATGAGTTGGGGGATAAAAATAATATTTTATTAGATGTTGTGGATGAGTTGGATGATGAAAATAATATTTTATTGGATGTTGTGGGTGTTTTTTTGGAATGGAAATGGAATCTAATAATATTATATTGCATTTCCAAAAAACTTTCCATTTCTTGGTTTTTAGGAAACGAACCAAACAGCCCCAGGGTGTGCCTCTAGTGTTTCTAAATATAAATATATTATCTTGAAAATTTTTATTATAAGTAAGATCCATAGCTATTGGTATATAATCTGTCCTTAAAGTTTATTAGCCTCATAGGGCATCACATTAAAGAGGGAAACTATTAGATTATTAAATTGTGTATGGTATGAAAATTAGGATACTATATCATGAATTTGCGTAAATTAGAAGACCAATAGAGGATTACGATGAGAATCAAATTATTTATACAAATTACATTTTTTTGGTAGAAGGACCTTGAGCTCATGTACTATTTATTGTAAATTGTACTTATTATGAATTGACCATATGGTATTGACTTTGTTGATGTTAATTTTAATACTTTTGATTAATTATACAAGTATCTATAGACAATAAATTATTTTAATTTCTCACATCTATCTATATCTATACTATTATATAATGGAAATAATGGGGGCAGGTCAAAAATGGATGAAAGGTGGAAATTTACTACATTTCTATTGCATTTGAAAGGGTAGAATTGTAATTTTATAGAAGTACTTTTCCTCTCTTTTCTTGTCTTTTTCTAGTTTCTAGAACTTTCTAAAATGTTGACATGAGATTATTATTAAAACTTACTAATAACATATCTATTACATTGTATATTATAAGAGATATTAATATGAAATGACAAAGTTCATTTCCAAATAATGAATACAAATATACAATAAAAATAACAATTAGAATCGCAATATGTGCCAATGTAAATATTATTGGAAGTGTGTAGCTAGATAGTTAGGCTAAAAGTAATTAAAATAAAAATTTGAATAGAAAATATAAGGAAAAAAATTGACTCTTTGAAATAAAATTATGTAAAAGAAATTAAGCCATCGCTCAAATCGAAATTTTATCAGTCAATTGCAAATAAGATAAAAAGGATATAGCATATCAACTGGACAAACATCATAAAAATATATTGTTAAAATTGATGATATTTTAGGACGTCGAAGTGGCCCTTTTATTGTAAAAGTAGAATATTTAAGTTTTAGTTGCTCTTGCAGGTGCATTTGCACGTGTAACAATGCTAGAGGAAATAAAAGAATTATTTCAAAACCGGGTTATAGTAAAGAAATAAACCAAAAAGAAACAACCATAATATTTAATCACGTGCAATGTACGTGCATCCAAACTAGTAGAATAAATATCTCACTCCCTTTAGTACAGGAGGCGTATTACATTAATTAACACCATGCAAAGTGAAAACGAGACGATTGTTTCAGTTTACCAAGATGGTTTCATGAAAATGATGCTGGATGAAAAGACAACCAAGCACGAAGAACTGCAAAAAGAAAGGTAAAGAGGCTGCATCTTCTCCGAACTTGAGCACTGCTCTGCTGCCATATTTGAACTTGCAAGAAACTCGGAATAAGTTGGGGCGATCCCATGAAACCAGATGGATGGTTTGCTTTCAGGCGTAAATTTGCCTTGCATTGAAAAAAATCAAACCGTAGTGACTTAGGCTCTGGTTGTCGATATGCTCAACACAGCACAATACCAAGAGTTATGGCATGGAAATGAATTCTGGACAGTCTGAGTTTCAAGGCGTGAACGAGAGCAAGCGAGGATGGAAATAAAACTCGCAATTGCAAAAGTTCAGCACTGGTAGAAACACATGCCAGATTAATCTGAGGGAGAAAGGCTTCATACCAATACAATTCCTGCCGAACTTTCAGATGTCCTTTACAAATTCACAACAACAACACAAAACGCAGGTCCCGCGAGAAACAAAAGATCAAAAAGGAAAAGAGAAAATCCAAACCATTTACATGCCTACAGTTAAATTGCCTATCACAATTATACTTTCTCACACAAAGATTTAAGTGACTACAGATGTGCCAAATTATATTTCGAATTCATATGGAAGTTTGGAAAACAGGTGGGGGAAAATATACATATTGGTACGTTGCAAGCACCCGTATTTGCTCCCATCAATCTTTAACAATTTCATCATCCTTCATATATTTCTCTTGCACTGCAGCTGTTGTAAGAGGCCTTGTTAAGGAGTACATGGAGATGTTTTTAGCTCGAATAATACAATTTCCAAACCCTGAAATATGAAAGAAAGCACAGCAGAAAAAGGACGAGAAAAGCTATTGGTTTCATTTAAACCCCAAAACATTCTTACCAGGCTGGTTCAATTGCTGGTTCAATTGATCGTTCGTTCTTTAAATCAAATTGTTATTGTAGCAATAGAAACAGAACTGTACTTTGAGTGCATAACCTAAAATTCAAGGTTATCCTAGAATGTTCAAATATTATCAACACTCGTCCTTTTCTTGAATGTTGACTCTTTAGCCTGTAGCCAACCAACGTGACCACAAAATAAGTAGTCATCTAACAGAGCCAAGATCAAATTTGACGTTCACAAAACAGACAGATAAATTTTATGGACATAAATTTTGCATTTACTTTATATTTTAGACCCATAACCATGTTGCACTTGTATGGCTTAACAAGGAAAAATGTCAAATGTGGAACAGGTATACATAATTCAGAGGACTAAACACAATTCTGTTACAAATGAAAAACAAGGAAATCCTAGATTTATTTGAATAATCCTAAAGTTCCTTCTACTGCACAAAAATCCTATGTTAACAGTGAAAGTTACAATTTTATACTCACACATCTCCTCATGGGTTGAGTGCCCTTCTTATGGGCTATTTATGCAACAATATGTTGTGAATTATCATTCATAATTGGTAAATTTTGGAATAATTTATTGGTGATATATGTCAGGATGAAGTACTAATAGTTGATAATAAAGTTGAAAAAGTGAAAAGAAGAACATAGAAAAGGATATCTGTAGTAATCCCAGTCAAGAGGAGCAGCTGCAATTTTGCTGAACTCCACAACACTCCCCTCTATGCCGGCAAATATATATCCATTGCTTTTATCTATAAGCTTCACAAGATTTCCAACACTTTCTTTGTCCTGAGTAGTAATAAATTTAAGCCAACATACATTCATGAAAAAAGAAAAGACCCGTAAAATCAACAGAAAATAAGGAAGAAAGTAACCTGAATATCTAAAGTTGAGAAGTTAACGAGGCTAAAATCTTCAATGACATCACATAACTCCTTTGTTAATTTCCTGCAATGACAACCAGACAGTTAAAAATAAAACCATGTTGATAATGATTGACACATCATTGAAAAACAAAAACAAGGCACAGGAAAAGACTTAATCAAGTTGATAAATCAGAGATTAACAGAATATTCATCACTTTATCAGCGCTATCATGAACCATGAAATACGATGTATCAAGTTTGTCAAGGAAAACAATGCTATGCTGGGAATAGAGGTTGATGTTAGGTTCTGGATCTTTACAAAAGAACAAAGGAAGAGAAATGGATCAGGCAGTACGAAATTGAACGGATAAATTCCTAACTAGTTATTCAGAGGATTCTGACTAGACACAATAATTCCGATACTCGTCTATTTTGATTTATAAGCATTTCTCAGATAATATTGAGAACAGGTGATTAAACATTTTTATCAAAAAATCAAATAACAGGTGGAAAGATGAGGAAACAATGAAATAGTTGTAGATACATCAGAAGTGGTAATTTCATATCAGATTCAACATCATTCTGTGTCTTTGTAGATCGTGCTTCATCAACGGAGCTGGATAAACGGACAATTTGTCTTCATTAGCAAGATATACTTAGTAAAAAATGTTTATTTATTAACTAGAAACACAATTAAGAGAATCTTCATCAATAATATTCAGCGCACTTATAAATTGCTAAAAGAAAGGGACTCCCACAATAGGGGGGGGGGGGGGGGAGAAAATTGACCAACATGATTTTAAATACATGGAACAACGATCCATCCTTCTATAAGTTGCTTGTATAGAATAATGCAATAAAATCAGATTAATCCATAAGGGAAAATTATAACATGAAAATGCATACCTATACTTTGCTGACCGAGGATCTTGATCAAGATGCTGCTGCAAATAAGACAGATCTAGAACATCTGTATAAAAGTCAAGATTGAACGCTGCAACGGGCAAAATGGAAAAGCAGTTAAAATGAGGAAATTCACTTAATAGTAGTGGCGAAATCATACATTGATATCAAATAACACCAACTGTGGACCATACCCAACTTTCCATAGCTCTCAATTAGATCAATCTTTGATAGAACATTGATGTGAGGGAGTTCCAAATGAAGCATAGTTGACAGTGAGAGAAGCAATGCGCTGATGTATTTTCCAGGATCGCAACATAGATGGGCATCAATTAAGTGAACGGCAGTCAACTAAACATCATAACAGGTGATCAGTGAATCTAGACAATCTAGTACAAATGTGCTATAATATACCAAACCCAAAAAAAAAAATCTTGTTATATGAGAGCCCTAATACTATTGCCTTATAATCACTTGAATTCAATGACCATACCCTGAGATTCATTGCCTTGATGAGCTTAGAAATAACATTCCTTGCATTTGCATGAAGGAAGAAGAGCTCAACCTGGCCAGGAAAATCAAATAGAAGGTAGTGATCTGCAGCAACAGGAGAAAATAGTTAAGGGCATTACTGGTAGTAGCTTTAAAATTTACAACTATAACTGCAGCCTTATACATGAGAAAATGATATGCTATTTGTTGAGAAAAATAACAAAAATGAGGAAATCGTATAAAACTACTTTGAAGTGTTGAGATATTTCGCAATGGATAGTAAAAAAACATTAAGGGGAACAAAGTCTCTGGGACTGCTGAAGCATATATTGTGGTGAATTAGCTTGTATGCAGTTTGCATAAGGAGACATAATAGATAGTCAGTAAAGGCCACACTTCCACCATTTTCACAGATTAAATATTGAGCATATATATGTTTACTGTTCAGTTCTTTTTAAAATAAATCATATTTATATGTAATACAGTATTCTAAACTTTAACATGTAAAACGATTATGATGCGGAAACCAACTATCGTCGTATACATAAGTTATGGAGGTCCTGTAACTAAAACGTTTAAAAGAAAAAGGTAATGCCAACCTTTGATTAGAGGTTTCAACTTAGCCTGCAGCCAATCAATGTTTTTCTCCAAGTAATCCATGCAATAAACAAGGCCTGGTTGGTACGTTTACTGGGAAGTTAGTAACATATTATGCATAATAAGATCCATCCACGTAAGGCAGTAATAAACCCACTGGAGAACTAAAATTACTAGTACAACAATGCAAAGGTAGCAATACTAACCTCCATTTGGTCCAAGAGAATGCTCAGCCATCACATCCTCGAGTTTTATAAGATCCTCGATATTCACAGCACACTCATATCTATTTATTGCGTAAAGGAAAGCTGGGCGTTTCTATAAGATTGCTACTTTCCATTATTAAACCATAAAACAATTTTGGTAGGAAAAGGATACGGTAGTGCGTCATTTGCAGGATCTAAATTAATCACGGCCACTTTTCTGTAAGCAAAGATCAAAACTCAGCTTTCATATTCGCAATGTAACAGAATATTGTAATTAAAGAACAGATTCCTGGGACAGTAAATGGTTGGCAAGAATTTTAACCAAAAAATAAGAACATGCAAAAATGAGAAAAAAAAATAAAACGGTATTATCCTAGGTTGTCAGCAAGAACTGTATATTTTCTTATCTCCAATCAGGAGAACAGTGTAGTATAATGTTATAGTGTGCTGGAGCAAAAAACTGACGCAAACATAAATTCCTATAAGTGCGTCATTGTCTAAGGAGATACCTGCAGAATTTAAACATGAAATATAATCTCATTTTTGACAAAAACCTTTTACGTTCGACATATGCTAAATAAATTCAAAGGCTACAATAACACAAAAAAATGTTAATGATGTATATCAAGATGTGCTTAACTCTTAAAATTGCATCAGTTGCAGAATGTGATGATTCCATCTTCAGTGCAATTAAACTCAGGCCAAGTTTGTTAATGGCTTGCCAGAACCAGAATTCCGACCGAACATGGCCCAAATTAAAGCCAAATTGATCAGAGTTAAACCCATATTGTTGCACCAATCGTCTCAACATAAAGCAAAGATGATAATTGTCCATTACCCAAATAAATATGATAAACAACTGGAAATTCCAGTATTTGTTTGTTCAAAAGTATTTAGATGGGCTGATTCAGGTCACAGTTACGAAAGTTCATTCAAAAATTTTTATGGGAATTCTAGATATCATAGAGATTCAACAACTACTACTAGTCTTATCATGCTAAAGTAGATAAAAATAAATAAATAAAAATTGGATTCTGTAATCGGAGAAACAAAATATAGAAAAGGGGAGAACCTGCCGATGAGCTGGAGGAACTGCGACATTCCATTACAGTACGTTGTCTTGCCGGAGCCCGGAGGTCCGATCACCACCTGACCAAAAACCATCTTTTATCCTTAAAAACCCTAATTTCTGTCAGGGTTTGGTAAAACCCTAATCGAGAATTATGGGGCAGAGAGAGCAGAAGGGGCGACGGTTCTGGAGTTCTGAATAAAAGGGATTTTGTTTATAACCCCAAAGTTCTGATGTCATTTGTACGAAGGCTTATTTTCACTTTGGTGCCCCAAAAGTTTGCCGTATTTACACGTTCATACCCCCCTAAATATCTTCTGACGCTTTGATACCCTAAAGTTTTAGTTTCATTACGCTTTGATACCTAAAGGTAACTATTTAAACTTTGACCCGCCAAAGGTTGTAACTTGCAAGCACATTTCCTTTTTATGCCCCGCCCAAACTCTATTAGATTTTATGTTTAATCTATATCATACGCTTACCCATAATACATTTAAATTCATTTTTTTCCCGTTACTAAATATGTGGTACAATTTTAACAGTAAATTTAGTAGGGTTTAAACAAGAGTATCAATGTGAAAAGAGATTGAAACTTTGAAATATCAAAGTGTTAAGAAATACCTTATGGTACCAAAGTGAAATGGGATTGAAATTTTTGGAGTATTAAAGTGTTAAAAGAATAGGGTTACTTTTAGGAAACTCTCTTCAACTATAAGGGTCGTGACGGTCGTCTCATAAAACACCTCTTAGCTATTTTAACTCTAGAATAACCCCCTCAATTATGGAGATACTGTAGAACCCCCCAGCCCAATTTTAACAATATTATTTATCTCACCTCAACTTTTCTCACTTAACCCCCTAACCTAATGCCCTGTTTGGATGGAGGGTAGAGAGGGGGAGGGGAAGAGAAATGAGGCTTTCACCTTGTTTGGGAGTTTTTTTAAGGAGGGTAGAGAGGAGGAAGGAAGGGGAAAGGAGGTTAAAATTGCTTGATTTTCTTCCCCCCCCCCCCCGATTTGGGCGGTAGAGGAGGGTAAAGGAGGGTAAAGGGGTGTAATGACATTCTTACCCCCATCAAAACAAATAAAAGGGCTGATGTGTTATTAGTATAAAATCATTTATGTAAATTACATATATTTACTTCATTTCATCTTCATTCACCTTACTCAACTCCCAAACAACATATTACAATTCTCTTTCCTTCCCTTCCCTTCCCTTCCCGTTGTTTACCTTTCCTTCCCTTCCCTTAGTAAACTCCCAAACACACCATAATATAATTTAAATCTTAAAGAAATAAATGATTTAAAATGACCATATTATCTCTAAGGAGGGGGTTAGTCACCTAGAACTTTAAATTAGAATTGGGATAATCTGTGGGATAAAATTTTAAGGTGTTAGTCACATAGAACTAAACCTAGAACAAAATTTTAAGGTGTTAGTCACATAGAACTAAAACTAGAATAAAATTTTATAGTGTTAGTCAAGTTGAACTTTAACAAAACTAGAATTAGGATAATGGTACAAAATTATCCCACTTTTTTTATTTTTCTATACAAAAATGAGAGTTCTAGTCTCTCAAATTATTTCAAGTTTTAGCTTGGAACTAGGTGGTAAAAAACTAGAACTCATATTTATTTTGTTATTTTTTATATTTATTTTTTTCTTTACTTATTTCCTATTATGGTTATCACCATCATTAGACCATCATAATAATAATAATTGTTAATATCTTATAGTCTAACCAAAAGTTATTTAATAGTAAAGAACATTCTTGTAAGCAATTATCAATCAATAATAATAAGTTTAAAATACATAAATAGTATTTATATCTTCAAAATGCATAAATATATACTTCATGATTATAAAAATTTATCCCACGTTATTTTATCAAAATATCCCACTTCACAAAATTGTTTCTAGTTATCCCACTAAAATATCCCACTAGCGAAACATTATTCCACTTTAACAATTATCCCATTTTGCATGAAAATATCCCAATTGACTAACACCCCCTAAAACATTTAATTTGTTACCATATTGTTCATTTTTAACTCCTATTTGTTAAAAATATATTTCATTTTATTTCCCTTCTCTTCTTGTTCCTCCATTTTCATTGCTAGGTTTACGTGCAAATCTAATTTTTTCCTTTCTGTTTTGAAACACTATACTTCTTTTATTTTATGTTTATTCATGCTTGTAATGTTTGAAACAATTGAAACTTTTAATTTTTTGTAATATTAGTTTCGCCATCAAAACCCATCGAACCGAAACCTAATATTTTAATTGGGTTGGGTTTTTAAACTCACATAAAAAATTTTCAACCAATGGTATTTTAGTCATTGCACAGTTCAAATTAAAATATTATGGGTGTTATTTGGAAAAACTAGAAAGATAAAGGGGGTTTTGTGATACACCCCATAGTTAAGGGGTTTAATCATATTTTGAAAGTTAAGGGGTGTTATCTACAACACCCTAAAATGGAGGGGTTCTAAAGATAAAATAGTTGAGGGGAGTTTTTTGAGACAAGCCCCATAGTTGAGGGGGTTTTCTAAAATTAACCTAATTCTCTAGGATATCAAAGTGAAAAGCTGAATAAACTTTAAGGTACTGGACTAGAAACAAACATTCTATAAACCATATTTACTTGCTGACATGTTTACAATGTCACACATGATCCTGTTTTTAGTCAAAAATATATGAAATGGCCATTTTACCCTCACCATTGGTTAGGGTTAGGGTTTTGAGGGAGGTGGCGACCATGGTTTTAGGGTTAAGAGTTAGGAGTTGGAAGAAAGAAGATGGGGGTAAAAATGTGAATATCTGATTTTTCGTGGGTGAATAGTAAAAAAAGTGTGACATTGCAAATATATTAGCAAACAAATGTGGTTTACATAAAAAAATTAAATGTGATAAGTATCAATTTGGGTAAAAGTAAAGATAATTTTGATGTAAAAACCCTAAAAAACTAATATTTAGCTCTTTGAATTTATCAAAATTAGTATATAAGTTTTTTTTCCCCATAAAAACAGCCTTCAAAATATAGTGCCAATAGAAAAAGTACCACATTTATAATTCAACTAATATAGAAAGCACCTTTCAGGGGGTTGCGATATCAATCAACTATCTTGGCACACTTCTAGTGAAATATCGTCCACAATCTAAAAAAACATTTTAAAGTAACTCATATACGAGGCACTAGATTTGGTTAAAAAGTCATCTCACTTTTTTGACGTGTTATTTAAGAGTTTATTGGGGATTTCAATCAAATTTTTGATCATGAAATAGGTCAAAATGGTTGATTGCTGCGAAACTTCTTAAATGAGGTTTTTGTATCATTGGGCTTTAAATGTTGTTCTCATATTCTTTGTCAGTGTTAAAGTTGGTTTTTGTGAAAATACACAACTTAAATTATAAAAATATTATGAATCAAAATCTAACACCATGTATAACAGATACCATGTTTAACAAGTCAAATTTTAAACAAATATTTGATAATTAAACTATTGAATAGACAACTACTTAAAATTTATCTGTTTATAATTTAAAGACTAAAGGCTATTAGTTTATTGTTAAATTAATTACTTCGGATCAGATATAACCTAATTGGATTAACAATCTAAGCTATTTGTTTACTGTACAGTTGCATACAAATAATGCGCACCCCTATAGAATGAGTTGATCTATAGCATTCACATGTGGTGAAAATGTTACTTTAGAAATTATAGTTATTGTCGATCCCCGTTCCTAATGATAATTGAGGAGGACTTATTAAGCAAAGGGCATCATGTACTCCTTCATTTGCAATGAATATATACAATTTATATTGTACAAATATGGTAAGGAATAATATAATTATTCCAGCATATTCTCTATCTTAATAAGGTATATAATCTCCATATAATCTCCTAATATATTCGTAATAATCTCCTAATATATTCCTAACACCCCATGTCAAACTCATGGTAGATCAAACACCGAGAGTTTGGAAAGTAGAAATTTGTGACGCTTGGAGGTGTGAGCTTTGGTGAAGAAATCAACAAGCTGGAGCTCAGAAGAAACATATGACAGAGAAATCGCCTTAGTCTTTGAAAAATGATGACAATCAATCTCAATGTGTTTTGTACGCTCATGAAACACTAGATTGGTAGCAACCTTTATTGCACTTGGATTATCGCAATAGAGAGGAGTCGGAGAGAGACAATCAATGCCCATATCACGTAAAAGCTGCCGCAACCAGATAATCTCAGAGGTAGTTTTAAACATAGCTCGATACTCCGCTTCAGCACTAGATTTTGAGATGACATCTTGCTTCTTAGCTCACCATGATATTACAGTATTACCAAGAAATACACAAAAAACGATAATAGATCGACGATCACTAATGTCACCGGCCCAGTCGGAATCAGAGAAGGCACGTAGATGTAGCTTTGATGTTGAGCAAAACAAAAGAGCTCTAGATGAAGTGCCACAAAGATAGCGTAGAGTACAAAGTACATCAGCATAGTGAGCTGAGGTAGGAGACTAAACAAATTAACTCACCACATAAACAACATAAGCAATGTCTGGTCGGGAAATAGTGAGATACACCAAAGCACCAACAATTTCACGATACCGAGTAGGATTTTCTGTGGGTTCTCCTATATCAAGTGCTAGTTTGTGATGGAGCTGAATAGGTGTGTCAGCGATCTGATCATCAGTCAACTCAGCTCGAGCGAAAAGATCAGAGATGTATTTTTGTTGAGAAAGAAGATATCCTCGTAGTCCATATGCAACTTCGAGTCTTAGAAAATATCAAAGATGGCCTAGGTCTTTCATCTCAAAATTTTCATGTAGAGAAGTCTTCACAGTATTCAGAAATAAAGGATCACTGTCAGTAATGACCATATCATCAACATAAAGGAGAAGAATAGTGCGTCTCTGACTAGAGGTATGAACAAACATTGCATGATCTGCCTCACTCTGAATAAAGTCCATATTAAGTACTGCAGAACTGAATTTCTCAAATCAGGCTCGAGGTGCTTGTTTTAGGCCATATAATGCACGGCGAAGATGACAAACTTGTCCTGACAAATGAGGAAGACCTGGAGGTGGTTGCATGTAAACTTCTTCATGAAGATCACTATGAAGAAAAGCGTTCTTCACATCAAGCTGATAGAGATGCCACTGTTGAGCAGTTACAACAGCAATAAGAGCTCAAACTGATGTCATCTTAGCCATAGAAGCAAAAGTCTCCTCATAATCAATCACATATTCTTGGGTAAATCCTCGAGCAACTAGACGAGCCTTGTATTGATCTATTGTACCATCTGAATAGGTTTTAATTTTATAAACCCATTTGCAACTAATCGAAACTTTGCCTGGAGGTAATGAAACAAGATCCCAAGTACCAATCTTTTGAAGGGTGGCTAACTCTTCCTCCATAGCTGCACGCCACTCAGGAGAAGAAGCAGCCTGACGATAAGATGTAGGCTCATGATGCGAATGAATAGCTATCAAGAAGGCATGAAAAGTCGGAGTAAAAGATAAAGAAATACAACCAAAGAGTTATTTTGCCTTACGAATACGGAAAGGATAGCGACGATCAGTTAGTGAAGAATCATCATCCGGGGTCGAGTTTGAATGGTCAGTGGTGTAGGGTCCTGTTTTTGCTTATGTATACCAAGTGTAGGATCGTGACCCTTAAGAATAGAGCGTGCTCTTATAAAAATCTGCAGAAGCTTTATACTTAAACACTAGAGGGTGAGTTTACAAAGTAGATTATAAATTGCAAAGAAAGAATGACAATCTCAGAAAGTGAACATCACAAGCACAAGCATGTATACTGGTTCCACCTCCCCGGTATACATCCAGTCCCCAAGCAAATCCCGCTTGAGAGTTTCCACTATGATTTTGAAACCTTACAAAATCAAAAGCAAACCTGACCAATTTGTAAGACCATACAAATTGTAACCTAATTGACAAGACCATGCCAATCGTCACACCGATCTCTAGACCAAGAGATCAACCCTCTCAAACCTAAGAGAACATTCCTTGAATCAATGTACAATTCCAATCTAATAAGACTTGATGTGGATGTGAAGGTGTAACAGTGGCTTATCAATTTTTTTAACTCTTTGAATATTGTCTAAACAAGCTCTAAGAATGATAGAAACAAAGGCAATATCAGAAACTCTCTTTTATGGAAAAACAGATCGAAAAACTAAAAGTTTAGAGAGTTAATTTACACAATATGTGAATATTACAAGTGAAAAACTTGGTGCTTGTTTTCTGATGTTTAAACCTATTTATAGCCTCTGAAATAACATAATTTTAAACCCAATTAACATCCACAAAATGGCTATAAACAGTCACTTATTCAAAACCTAAAATCTGGAAAAACTATATCTGTAGTCGACTACAAGTCATAGTAGTTAACTACACTGAGTCTAAACAGACTCTGTGAAGTCAGAAAATTGCTTAGTAGTCGACTACAAGGCATAGTTGTCGACTACACTGTAAACTCACAGATTCTGGAATTTTATTTTTAGTATTTTAGCTGTAACTTTCTCATCCGATAGCGGAATGAGGTGATTTAAGATTTGTTAGAAAGATGTTGAAGAGACCTACAACTTTGGTCTTTTGAGTTTTTTCAGATTCTAATTTCTAAAGAATATAAATAAAATATTTTAATATTCACTCAATATCTATAAACTCTAGTGGCTAACATAGGGGATTTCTATTGTTAACCAACACACTAAGCATGTGTTAGTATATTCTAACACTATGTATGTGCATGTGTGTGAGTGATCAAGGCTTGTACAAATTTCTAAGCAAAGAAAATATAAAATTACATTTTAACAATAAAGTATATATTCTTCTTTACTTCATTTTGCCTTGAACTCATCTATGTCTTAAGTATCTCTTTGAATATAATTGTTGATATAGCTCTGATACTACAAAACAAATGTTAGCACATAATACACACAACATATAATATTTGTTATCATCAAAATAAACTAATCTTAGGGTCAATATTCCTAACAAGCAGGTGAGACTAGAACATGTACACTTTGGTGATCATCAGAGGGTGGAGATGGAGATGGAGAGGAAGGTGTTGAATCTACTAGAATCGAAGGTGTAGTAAGCTCAAGAAAAGAAAGATCAACGAAAGTATGTGATGTATTATTGTCATTGAAGGACTGTCTAGAGTAATATGAAATATGCTCCAAAAAGGTCACATCTCGGAAAATGCGAAGTCTCTTTTTGATTGGATCATAAAAACGATATCCTTTGTGCTCAAGACTATATCCAAGAAAAACACAAATTGCAGAACGAGGAGATAACTTATCTCTTTCATGAGATGGTAATAGAACTAGACAAGTACAGCCAAACACACAAAGATGTGAATAAGAAGGATGACGGGATGTTAATTTTTCAAATGGTGATATGCCAGAAAGAACTGAAGAGGGTATCAAATTGATGAGATACACAGCTGTAGCAACAACATCAACCCAAAATTGTTTAGGCATAGAGCTAGAGATGAGTAATGATCTTGTAGTATCTATAATATGACGATATTTTCTTTCTAAAACACCATTTTGCTGATGTGCATTGGGACATGAAAGCTGTGAGAGAGTACCTTGATCAGCTAGAATACGACTAAACTAATGAGAGAGATATTCACCACCAGAATCAGATCGAAAGGTTTTAATAGTAGTGCCAAACTTGGTTTTGATCATAGTAATGAAATCTTTATAAATTTGAGGTAGAGATGAACGGTGATGCATAAAATAAACCCAAGTGTAATGAGAAAAATCATCAATAAAGCTAACATAATATTTATTATCAATACAAGACGACAAGGGGGCTGGGCCCTAAACATCAGAATGAACGAGTTGAAAAGAGAAGCTACTTTGAGACTCACTAAGAGGATAAGGTTTAGTAACATGTTTAGATAGTTTACATCCCATACAAGTAGACATACTCGAAATGGGATAACTATCCAAAACACCATTATTTTGGAGAAAACGAAGACGATCGGTAGATAAATGACCTAATTGATGATGCTAAAGATCTCTTATGAAAAAAGCATCAGTGTGAGTGGTGACAGAGTGTGTGGATGCAGAATGTATGATAGAAGTGGATAATAATGTTAGATGATTCATAATGTAAAGTCCATCACGCCTATGTCCCTGACCAATCATGACTCCGGTCTAACGATTCTGCACATAATAAGAAGTATAGTCAAAAACCATAATATAATTATGATCAATTATTTGACTAACTGAAAGTAAGTTCAATGAAAGATGTGGTATGTGTAAAATAGATGGAACATATAAGCAGTCAGTAATAAATCCCTTATGTGTAGCAAAGAGAGAAGAGCCATTTACTAAAAAAACATTGACTTGAGAAGGTAAAGGTGATGAAGAGGACAAGATGGATGCATGTGGAGTCATATGAAATGAAGCACCAGAGTCTAGTATCCAAATATTTTTCGGTATACCCATGGGACCGGAGGTAGTGGAAAAAGTATGACCAGAGGTACCAAATGGAGAGGATGTCATGACACTTGGAGTAGCAACCGGAGAGGAGATAGATGTGCCCCACCCTTGAAGCATCTGGATCAATTGTGGCACAAAAAGAGTAACACTCGAATTAGATTCCTCAGGAGCACCATAGAAGGCACTCGGGTTTGAAGAACACTCATCAACAAAAGATTTAGCACCAGAAATTGCCACAGTAGCAGTTGATCGTTGACGAGGATGTCAGTTTTTAGCTTGTTGTCACTTAAAACAATTTTGAATGATATGTCCAGGATGACGATAATACCAACAATAATTATTTCTTTGTTTGTTAGAAGAGATTGATGGTGCAGAGACCATGGCCGAAGATGATTGTGGTACAGATGGTTATTGAGCAACCAGAGCATCTTGAATAGAAGTAGTCTTTGTGTTTAGGACACGTTGGCAAGTCTCTTCAGCGAGGAGTTCGGCCAAGGCATCATCAAGAGTTGGTAGCGGTGACCGATAAAGAATTTGACTGTGCAATGACTCATACTCAGGTCGTAGACGTATCAAGAATTGAAATAGACGATGTTGATCGTGAACACGACGCTGTTTGGTGGCACATGCACAAGCCACACAAGTTTGACATAAAGGTTCCTCCATTATTGCAAGTTGGCGCCATTGAACATGCATAAAGTTATAAAATTCTTGGATAGATCGCTCATCTTGTTGAGCAAGAGAGAGTTCTTAATAGACAGAATATGAGTGAGCATGACTATATTATTGATAAAGTCCTTGCAATTGGTGCCACATAGCAAGTGCAGTCTGGAGACTAACAAGTTTCATGTGGATGTCAATCTCTACGGAGGAAGAAATAATGTCACATGCTCGGTGATCTGCAAGAGCCCATGCCACTGTTTGCTTAGCATTAGTTTCAGATTCAGGAGGCGGCGTGCCATCAATGTGACTCGTGAGATCGAGAGCATCAAAAAGAAGTTGCACAGAAAACGACCACTCATGGTAATTGGTCTCTGTAAATTTCACATCAAGCTGAGGAAACTTCTCAATAAAGTTTGCAGCCATGTTTAAAAATAGAACCCGAAGGTTAGGATGAAACTCGAAGGTTTAAAATAGAACTAACCCGAAGGTTAAAATAAACCCGAAGGTTAGGATGAAACCCAAAGGTTTAAAATAGAATGAACCCGAAGGTTAGGACTGGTCCCTTTTTTTAGTAGAATATTACAATATATTTTCAATTGTGCCTCTTCCTCCTCTCAAAAAGAAAAGCCAATAAAAAAAAAGGAAAGACCCAACAAATTTTCTCTCATAAAATCTTGTAATCAGGCCCAACAAGAAGAAAAGCCCAAACTCAATCAAAAGCAGCAGCATCAGATGCCCAACAAGCCTCCGATCTCGCCACTCGAGAACTTCCGCTCGGGTGTGAGTCTGCTGAGGATCTAGGCATCATCGACTACGAGATCGGAGTTGGATGGATTTGGGACGACGACCACGAGATCCGATGGTGACCGCGGGGGATGAAGGCATCGTCGACGAGGGGAACGAGGGTCTGGAACCTCCTGGATTGGATCGACGACTGATGAGGGTCAGTGCGCGACGGCGTAGGGATCGGTTGCTGCTGGATTTAGAATTGTGAGATTAGGGTTTGGATTTAATTGAGATTAGAGCTCTGATACCATGATAATTGAGGATGACTTATTAAGAAAAAGGCATCATGTACTCCTTCATTTGCAATGAATATATACTATTTATATTGTACAAATATGGTAAGGAATAATATAATTATTCCAGCATATTCTCTATCTTATAAAGGTATATAATCTCCATATAATCTCCTAATATATTCGTAATAATCTCCTAATATATTCCTAACACCTAAAACATGAACAAAACCGGTGGTGGATTGTTACACATAGAAGGGTTAAAAATTCCAAAACTGACTTTCTAACAACCCGTTAAGGGTGTAGATTTTCCATTCATGGATTTCGAACCTAATGATGTGTTAGGGAATCCTTATAAAACTAGATGAGGATCAAACCTGATATGATTTTGTCCTAAATTAGTTCTTTTGTAAACCAAAGGGTTCGGTTTATTTGTAAATCAAAGGGTTTGATTTACAAAAGAACTAGTTTATAAGCAATTTTCTAACACAAGGAAGTTATGCTAACTTTCACTAGGGGTGTCCAAACGGGCAGACCCAACCCGGCCTGGTCTAAAAAACCAGGCCTGGGCCAGGCAAAACCGGGGCCCGAACTCGGGCCCGACAGGCACCAGGCCGGGCCGGTTTTTTTAAGGTTTTTAATTTTTTTATTTCTTTAAATTTTCAATAACATGTAACTAAAAATTAAACAAAATTTTAATAAAAAACAATCATATTATTATTTATTAATCACTTGAAATTACATAAATTATAAATACAAAAATTATAAAAATTAAAATGATAAAAATAACTTCTTTATTAATAATCAGTAAATTATTTACAATTATAGATTTATTTTGGAATTCGTCGTATCACAATAGATGAGTACATCCCAACTAGGTTGGTACTTACTCATCTATATCACTATCATTTGCAACTGTTTCTAAAATAATTTATTACAAATTTTTAGCTAAAATAAAAATTATAATTTGATGAATATTGTTTACTCTTTATATCTATCTGCTAGTCCTAACTCTTCAAATTTATCTTCAATACTAGCTATCTGATCGATGCCTTGCGTTCTCTTCTCGTACCTCCACCAATCTTGTAAGCACATTATCACATGTACAATATACGAATCTAACGATGTTCTGTGGTCGTCGATCAAACGTCCTGCTGTGCTGAAGAAGGAGTCCGGAGCTACCGTGGAAACCTGTACTGTTAGTAAGTCATGAACCATGATAGAAATTATATGATATGAAAATGTTCCATATACTTTCCACCATTGCAAAATATCTAAACTATTATTTTGACATTAAACTAAAGATGCAGTTAAATATTGATCAATTTCAGAAACCTTCGCTGATGATCCAAGTCTAGATCCACCAGTTAGCTCAGCTACCATTGATTCCCTATCAAAACTTACACTTTTGCCCCAACTTGAGCTCATATAAGCAGAAGTTGTAGACTGAGCTCATATAAACAGAAGTTGTAGACTGATGTGTAGTTACACCATATTTAGCTGTATACTCATCATATAATCTTCAAAAAAAATACTAATAGTATTATGATGAGTAATAACAGTAATGGTTTGACCATCATCACTGTCTATAATCATATTACCATACAAGGAATTTAACAAACTTCGAAGGCCAATATCCTTCAAACACGGATCAATAAGAACCCCCAAACAAAAAATAATAGGAATAGACCTAAAATATTTATTTGTTATAATATATTAAAGAAATCAAACAAGAGACAAAAGACAAGAGAAATAGAGAAATTATAATTTTATTCATCCACCTTCTTTTTCCATACATGGTCCAATTTATAGATACATTGTGGAAAATAAAAGGACATTTGGATATATGAAAAGTCACTAATTAATATTCCACATTCAATGTAATGTCCACATTCATTTTGTCTTTTAGGTTTCCACAAAATGACTTTTAGATTTCAACACTCCCCCTTGGACATTACTTTGAGATGTCAATGCCTCGTTAAAAACCTCGCTGGAGAACCCAGTGGGAAAAAACCAGTCGAGGAAAAGAGTACATGATATACATACATTATTTCAGTTACATCAGTTGTCTCATTAAAAACCTTTCGCTAAGAAAAACCATGTATGACAAAACCTTAGCAAAGGAAAAAGAGGACAACTATAGATCTTCGGGATCGAAACTTGTGCTGCATTAGCTGTCTCGTTAAAAACCTTTGGCTAAGAAAAAACCCAATGGGACAAAAACTTAGCTAAGGGAAAAACCAAGTAACAAACTTGTGCTGCATTAGCTGCCTCGTTACAATTTATCTTGTTTGATTTCTTTAATATATTAGAACTTGCTTTGCTATTGAATTAATTGTGCAACCCTGTTGAATTTTTTATTTAGCCTAAACTAAAGGTCAAATATAAATGATATATGGCCCAACTTTGCATGTTAATGTTAGAGTACAAAAATATATCCCTCAACCTTCACAATAACTTTCGAGTTTTGCTGTAGTGGTGAGGTCATTTAATTAAGATGGTATCAAAGTAGCTCAAGTTCTAATCCTACTGGCCATGAATTTAACCGGATTTAAAAAAAAAATCTTGATTCCGATGTGTGAGTCTAGAGTATGAAAAGATAGAACATCAATTATGAAAAATTGTCATAATATATAAATTTGTTGCTAATTGCACTGATTCTCCTTCTCTATTGAAATTATGCAATGTTAGTTTCTATCCAAAATTGCTTTGGCGGTGTTTTGAATCTGGCAACCTTGAGTTTAGAAGAAAGGATAGCACAAATTGGTTATACTTTTGTTTAATTTCTACTTGCTTGAGTTTGTGATGGTCATTGATCGTCCTAGCATTAAAAATTTTGAGTAAATTTTAATATCAGACTAGTTTGCCAGAAGCAAATATTTGAAAGATAACCTTTATGAAAATCCTTAGAAAAAGGAGCTTGATGATTTTGGTGATTATGTGTGATCTTATTACAATGTGAATATTTCTAATTACTCATGCACTAATATTTAGTCCCCATGATTAGTGCACTGTGATATATGATAGTAATTATTACTTGTCTTTGGCCTCAAACGTTTATTTTACTATAATATATGATTAGTGCATTGTGATTTTTGCATGATTATATTTCTTGATTCTTTAAGTATCTTTGCCCAGAAGGCAAACACTTTAAATTTTCTCTCTATCAATTAAGACGTGAAAAATTGATGCCTCACTGAAAAAGTATTCACTTTTTCTGGGCATTCCCTAAAGGATCGCTTTGATCTATGAAAGCCAATAATCTTTCCTCAAGTGCAACTGGCAGAGTGAATCAGAACTTTTTGGATTTCAAATACATGACTAAATATGATTCAGCTCTGTACCACATTATTTAGCAGCTGAAACTTTGTAAGCAGAACATTACAGACAGTGATAAAATTGATCAAAAAGTTTTTTTTCCCATTCCACGTAAATAATATTGTACTCCAGCAGCAGTACATGATTAAGAATTATACTTAGCATTCTGAATTAATATCTACATTAGTAGTCGCAGAGAAGCACAAACAATTGATGATTAGAAATCACAATATTAGATTAGTTGGCTTACGAGTTGTGCTATAATTCAGAAATTTACTTATACGCGTGGATAAGGGGGAGACTATGAACATAATAACCCTGTACTCTTGCAGTAGTACAAGACTAAAAATTATATTAAGCATTATGAACTAATCCTTGCATTAGTAGTTGTTAAAAAACACAACCAGCTGTTGTGAGAAGCCATAATGCAAGTTTAATTGGTTCACTCGTAGTGCCTGAAGCACATGTCATAATTCAAGCTAATACTCATAAACTTGGACAAGGGAAGGTATTGGACATTGAAGTGGATTTTATCGAGGTGGTCAAGGTAAACTATTTAGTTTTTCTATATTTGAATTATATGTATTTGTTAGACAATTTTATTTTATCTTGAGTTTGCTTTAAACTCATGAGATCCTATGTGGCTTTTATTCATATGTGTATAATTTAGAATTTGTCTGACCTAAAATACATCATGTTGCGATGTGTTTAAGATTTAGGGACCCAAATTCTTTTAAATTCTGGCATGAGCGATTGGGTCATCTTGGGCATAATATGATTTGTCGGATTTTCTTAAAATAAATGGGGGCATTCAAACCAAATCCGACCTACTGCATATCACAATTTTTCCCCTTCATCTAATACGTGGTGAATAATCGAAACATTTCTCATCTGCGTATTCTTTATTTGTAGTCCATATTTCTATATCACCACCCTAGCGTACCTCTATTGGGCCTTAGCAAAGATAAGGTACATATATTATTTATGAAACTCCGTCAATAATTTAGTACCTATGGCCCATGTCAGGGGATCAATTTATAATTTGGTACGCTGACTGCATTTTTTTAATGAAGATCAATTCTCGACATTAGGGGGAGATTAGCGCCCAAAATATAAAAGAATGTCGAGAAATTTCATAAAATGAAAAGAATCTTCATTTTTAGATCCATGTACTAGTAAGCTGAACTAGAAGTTCAGTATAAAATTATCTGCCAAAGATAGGAGTGACTAAGCCCCATATTCATCTTGAGTATATCAACTGATGATTTGGTACGCCAGAAGCATACTGTGTCAGAAGCATATGAAACATGTTAGTGTAAAAGATAAAAGTCCGCGGTACACTAAATCTATTATAGAAAGACAGT
This sequence comes from Asparagus kiusianus, assembly GCA_022839385.1. Taxonomy (NCBI): domain Eukaryota; kingdom Viridiplantae; phylum Streptophyta; class Magnoliopsida; order Asparagales; family Asparagaceae; genus Asparagus; species Asparagus kiusianus. The sequence goes on along the minus strand of BQKN01065925.1, from coordinate 146,625 downwards.
CACTCCTATAACCTCCGGAAGAGGCTTGTCCTGAAGACGAAATCTCCAGTAAATTGCACGTGCACTTGATAATCATAATATTGGAGATGCGGAACGTCCAAATCCAAACGTTAAGGGAAATGTCGAGGATTTGGTTAAAATAAAATAAGCTTTGAAGTGGCCACAAATTTGTGAAAAAGGAGAAATATATAATAGAAATATAAAAGTTGTCGACAACATAGTTGCCTCTACAGTTGCTCTTACTATCTCTGAAAATAATCTGGATCCAGAACCTAAGTCGGTAGCAGAGTGCTTGAAGCACTCGGACTAGGTGAGATGGAAAGTGGCAATTGAGACTGAGCTGAACTCGCTAAAGTATTTTGAACCTGTAGTTCATATATCCCTGCAGGATATAAATGGGTCTTCATAAGAAAAATAAATGAGAATTGTAAGGTGGTAAGATATAAAGCGAGATTCATAGCTCAATGGGTTCACGCAGAGACCCGGCATCAATTTAGATGCAAAATATTCTCCTATTAGTGATTATATTATGTTCCGCAAGTTAATACATATGGCAGAAACTATGAATTTATATATGCAGTTGATGGATGTTGTGACCACATATTTATATGGGTCACTAGACGCTAATATCTATATGAAAGTCCCCGATGAACTTAAAATCCCTGAATTGAGAGAAAATGAGAATCGCAACATGTATAGCATTAAATTGCAAAGGTCGTTATACGACTTGAAACAGTCAGGTAGAATGTGGTTTAACCGACTGAATAAATTCCTCCTGAAGAGGAGATATGCAAATAATGATATCTACCCTTGTGTGTTTATAGAGAAATCTGAAAATGGCTTCTGTTCATCTCAATCTATGTTGATGATATAAATATTATTGGAACACACAAGGAGCTTACAGAAGCTAGTTCATGCCTAAAGACGGAGTTTGAAATAAAAGACTTGGGAAAAATCAAATTTTGTCTCGACCTGCAGATCGAGCATGTTCCTAAAGAAATATTGGTTTACCAGTCAACCTACCTGAAGAAGGTCATGAAGAGATTTTAAATGAATAAATCTCATGAACTTAGCACACCAATGGTTGTTAGATCCCTTGAAGTGGATAAAGACTCATACAAACCTAAAGAAGATAATGAGGATATTTTAGGACCTGAAGTCCCGTATTTGAGCGCTCTATTGAAGCACTTCTTTGTACCATGCCTGATATTGTATTTGTGTTATACTTGCTAGCAAGAATTAGTGCATCTCCT
>BQKN01065925.1:104641-118422 GCA_022839385.1 Asparagus kiusianus | reverse complement strand
TATTATATTATTTGAAAATATATTTCCAAAGGGGCTTTTTTGTGGTTTTAATTGTTTTTGGGGGTCAATTATAATCTGTCACCCCCCCCCCCCCCCCCCCCTCCACCTCTGTGAATTGGATATTGGGGACATTATACATTACTCTTTTCCTAATACTGAATTTAGTTTTATGGTTCATTATTTAACAGGATGAAATTGAGATTGAGGCCAAGCTTTTACACGGTGGAAAGGCAGCTGGGGTCACTTCTGTGGAAATAAGGAAGAAGAAGACTGGAAAGTTAATAGCACAGGGGCGCCATACTAAATACCTTGCTGTATCTAGTAAGTTGTGATATATTGTATTCATGCTTCCTCAGAGATTGAAACATATCAGCATTGACATTTGTATTGTACAACTTCATAATCACATTTAGAATAAAATGATTTGTATAGGCCTACGTAACTGTGTCTTTAATGGACGTGAATACTATGTCCTCATATCATTTTGTGATAAATATACTGAATTGAGAATCCCTAAGAGATCATAGAGCTACAGAAAGCCCTTCTAGATCCACACTAGCTACATTTTATTCAAAATCAACCAAACAAGGAGAAGGAGCAACCAGAAGAATTAGAAGAGACTAATTGAGTTAGGATATTAGAAAAGAGCAGAATGGGAAATTAGTTTTGTTCAAGTTATATTTAAGCTTCCATGAAAAATTAAAGGGCAATGAGCCTTCCACTGTCTTCATACATTAGACTAAGTTCTTTTTCCACACATCTAATAAATTAACTTTGGTCAGTCCCAGTCTAGGGTCTGTAATGCAGGCCAATCCCCTCTGTTTCAAGAAACCTCCGCTTAGTCCGCTTAGGCGTACGCCTAGGCCTAGGCGGTACCTAGGCCGCCTAACTAGCGCCTAGGCGGTATTTAGACTGCCCACCTAGATTTTACGAGCGTTTCGGGGAGCATTGTCTGCTTACGTGGATTGTACCCTGTAGGCCTTGATTGTGATTTTATGTGTCGTAGCTTACACGTCCTCCAAACTTCATTAACCTCCAAATATGAACATCTCCACTACCTCCTCCGATCTTCAGCAAAACCTCATCGATCGCCACTTAAATGAAGAAAGAAAAAAAACGCCTAGAAACCGCTTAGGCGCCCGCCTAGGCGACTAAGCGCTGGGCGTCAAGTTCGACGTCTAGAAGCGCCCATTGTTTAATGTAACATTACCCATCCCCTTGAGTATGTCTTTTCTGTGGAGTCTTAGGCTCTTAGCTTAATGATCCATCTACAAGCTACATTTGCAATTTGATAACCCATTATTGATAGTACGACAATAGATGTGATGAAGAGACCATTATTGCATAAATCTTGATACTACATTGTAGTTGACTTTATTATTGTCAAATTGATGATGTTGGTGAGTAGAAGTGTGGGGAGGAAAATGAAATGATCTCACCAGGATATTTTCATAGTAATATCATGAGTATAAGCAGAAAATTATTTTAATTTTCATCTTTAAATATGAGTAAGCATAAAATCTTATCATAAAAATTGATATTTAAAATGTTATACAATAAGCTTTCATGCACCAAACGCTCCAAAATCCCAGACAAAGCTTTCTTATGTTATTTGCATTCTATAATTTATTGCTCATTCTTTCCAAGTTGTTCAAAGGAGAAGGCTGAGGGTAGTTTTTCAAAGCAGTTTTACGTGCTTCTTTTTCTTCTTTCTGGGTAACAACATCCTAATATACTTCCTCAATAATTCTAGCCCCTGGCAACAAAAAAACCCGAAGTGCATGTTTTGCTATAGGAGTTCCTTTTATCTCTTCAACATTGAGTGTAGTAACGAAGTCATTTCCAGCAGCTACAACAGTGACCCAGGTAACAACTGGTGGAAGAACTCCTGAAAGTTGGTTATGTGAGAGCATTGATAGAATTAGATTTTTTGTTATGCTCAAAGTGTAAGGAACTTTACTTGTGAAGTTGTGTCGCAAATCAGGAATCTGCAGATTGTTCAAAATAGTCTGAGCTGGAAGATATAGGTCCATTGACGAGATTGCAGCTGAGGTGGAAGTGTTGAGAAATAGAACTGCACTAGCATAGTAGCAAGTAACACTCAGAATTATATTTACAATTTTTGGTTAGCAACATCGTAACTAGGAAAGGTAAGTAACGTTACATTTTGTAGGGAAAAAAAGCCGTGGCAAATGTTGCAAACTTCCCAAAGAGGAAACTAGGAATAAGATGCAATTGCACCTCGCAAAAATAATCTTTCCAATTCCAAATTATGCAGTTTTGACACCAATTGTTTTCTAAAGAAAACATTGAATTCACATTGAAAATGTAATTTCCACAATAAGAATGCAGATATCCGAACATGCAATATTTGTTACTCCAACATTTGTTATATTTTCTTTTTGCAACAAACCAAACAACCTTGTAAGCTGATTGACATTCTTAAGTGTCCAGTGAGCTTGTCGTTGCCTAATTGGAGTAATAATAAAGAGTTCTGTTGAACAATTTGTTGGAGATTGAACCATTAAGCTTGTTATCTTCCAGATACAAGGCTGAAAGTTTCTTCAAGCTGAAGAGTTCAGAAGGGTATAACTCCAGCAAAAGAGTTGTAGCCTTTGCGCTCGTGCCACTTTCAGTTCAGAAGGTAAGGCATTGTTTGATTGCATTTACTTTGAAGGAAAAAGTTGGAAAGTTCAACAAATTGTGGAGTCTACAGGTATATTTTCCAACTTTTCTTTGTTTGCATCTTTGAAAAGCATGAAAATGCTTATGTGGCACTGATGACTTCCCAAACCTCCAGATTTTGGTGAGAGTTAAAATTTTTGTCAGAAATCCCATGAGATCCAATCCAAATAGATGATGTACTCAAGCGATAAGTGCTAATGCGTATATCCACTTCCATATTGCGTCATAAGGCCCCAGGGATTATTTTTCTCCAGAGAAGGTAAAAAAAGACGAGGAAAACAAATTCTTTATTGGTGTTTTCTTCATCTATGTCTATGAGTGCCTGTATGAAAATCAGATAAAATTGTTTTTAGTTAGTTCTACTAGACTATGAAATCATTATTCTTAATTCATTGCAACTTTGGACTTTTATTTTAGGAAAGAAGATTTATGTTGGTATTGAAACAGTCTATATTCAAATCCATTAAAATTTTATTTTAAATGGGTTAAAAACGATATTGTTGCATGTAATCCATGCACTGATCTATGAAAGTGCCTCGCAACCTATGGTACATGCTAGAGTATAAAATGATTGACCGCCACAATTTTAGATTTTTTATGTAATGAAAGTGACTTAAGAAATCAATAAAAAAACCCTGATTTTGTCGGTAAATGATCTGTAGTTACCGGATGAAAGATTTCAAATTTAATTTATGACAACTGGTATGAGAAAGACGTATGGCCATAGTCCAGATTAATTTGTGATAACTACATTTTTTTTATTAACATGAAATATAAACCGTAAACCATTATAATCGTCAAAGTTGGTACCCCCAGAAGGAGAGTTGTACCAAATAGACCCGGTTCATGTCATTAAATGCGTACTAAAAGACATCACTGTATCACTACTTGGATCATCAGAGTTTGTAATTTTGTGTACTATGACCAGCGGTTGGAAGTCCTTGGCATGCATTTAGTGGCCATGGGTCACGCCCATACTTCTTGCTATGCGTGGCAAATGAGTAGCTCAGCGTTGCAGAACGAGTAAGCATGAAATCCATAACATTACATCCGACAAGAAATACAGTAAGCTCTCAGGTACCTACCTCCTAGTACTAGACAAATGTTTTTTCTCATGTTTACTCACATTCCAGAAGTTCTTGCTCTGTTCTCTGTCTCTCTTGGGTTTGTAATATATAATTGGTGTCTGATCCTCATTCTTTCAAATTTGCTCAAAGGAGCAGGCTGAGAACGTTTCCTTTTATCAGTTTTACGTGCATTCTTCGCTGGACAACAACATCTTGAGATCACTGCCTCAACAATGATGGCCAGTGATACGGCAATACAGAAACCACTAAGAAAATTAACGATCAGAATGACAATTAACACCGTATTTGTCTCCTTCTTCCCTGGAGAAGTAGGCACTGCTTCTGGCTTTACAAGGCCATTATTCCCAGAATAAGTGACATTAACAAAATGAGGAAAATCTGGAAGAGTTCCAGATAGCTCATTATTTGATATCACAAGTAGAGTCAAGCTCTGCATTTGAGTTAAAGAAACTGGAACCTCGCCTGTGAAATTGTTATTCGAGAGATCAAGAATCTCCAATTGCCCCAAAGAACCCAAATGTGGAGGTATTGGTCCACTTAACTGGTTGTTGCTGAGATTAAGCGCTGTAGTCAAGCTACTCGGCATTCTTGGAACTGTTCCATTAAGCTCATTGTTACCAAGCTGTAGTTCTATCAGAGAGCTCAACTCGTTAATGTTACTCGGTATTGGACCAGAAAGCTTATTAACCGCCAGGTTTAGGTTAGAGAGTTTCGATAAGCTTGAAATCGATGAAGGTATTTCCCCACTGAGGGAATTCTGGCTAAGATTCAACGTGATCAAGTTCCCCAGCTTAGAAAATTCAGTTGGAATCTCTCCGCTCAGACTGTTCTCTTGAAGCTTCATGATCACTAGCTCACGCAGATTAGCCAATCCCTTTGGTAAACTACCATTTAACTGATTACTGGCAAGATTTAGAAGTGTTAATTTCTGACAAATTTCCAATTCTGAGGGGATTTCTCCATCCAATTGATTGGTATCCAACTCTAGATAGGTCAGGTTAGACCTTTGCTGAAACAACGAAGGAACTTTCCCTGTGAGCTTATTTCCCCCGAGCCGGAGCCTGAAAAGACTTTGAGAAATGTCTCCGGGGATAGCTCCTTCAAGGTGATTCCAGCTCAAATCAACGTACTCTAAAGTAGGAGATGATAGGAAATCAAGGGGGATCCGCCCATCAAGAGAATTGTAGCTGAGGTCCAAAAATTTCAGATGTCTAGTGAGCCCATCAGGAATCAAGCCAGTAAATCCATTTTGATTGGCAGCAAACCGCCTCAAGCTCGGGATTGAGGAAAGATTACTAGGAATTTTCCCCGTGAGATTATTCGAAGAAAGGATGAGAGTTTCTAACTTAGAGAGCTCCCCAATCTCATCTGGAACAGACCCAGATAGATTATTCATGCTGAGATCCAATGCAGTGAGGTTCTTTATCTGAGATATGGAATTGGGTATTTCCCCTGAGAACTTATTTCCTGACAGAAGCAACTCCTCAACACCAACAAACAAAGGAATGGGTCCTTCAATGAAATTACCACTCAGGTCCAATGTTTTCAATCGACTAAGCCCGCTGCAATTTGAGAAGAAGGATGAGGAGGGTATAAAAGAAAAGGAGTTCGATGAAAGATTAAGAGATTGAAGAGAGCTAAGCTCGCAAATAAGCTTGAAGAAAGCAAGAGCAGAGGAATTATCAGTAGATGAAGTTGTAAGGCCAAAGCCTGAGAGTGAGAGGCCAGTTACATGAACAGGGGTTGATGAGCTACAACTGACACCGGTCCAATTACAGGGTTTTTGATTGGTCGTGTTCCAAATCTTGCCGTTTGATGATGGAGGGAGATTCTTAGAGAGATTGAACACGATGCCCATATCATCCCCATAAACTAAGAAAATTTGAAGGAAGAGGGAAATGCAAGCATACCTCTTCATGCTGATTGAATTTGAACTGTACCCTTTTGATCTTTTGCTGTAAATTTTGGCTTCAGATCGTATTGAGGAAGAGGAGAGGGGAGTTTACACGGGTGAGTCTTTTTAAAGACTTGGCTTTTGCTTTTGCTTCTGCTTCTCTCTTTTCTTACCTTGGGATGATAGAACGAAAACTGGGGAAAGAAGAGAGCTTGAATTTGAAGAGAGGAGATTGGGTGGAGTCTTGTGGGTTTTTCTTCTTCGCGGGTCCTTGGTTGACTGACTGAGCAGAGATTTTCTAAATTCGTTAAACTGCTGGGGGCTATGCTTGACTGACTGAAATAGAGATTTTGGAGTTCTGGCAATTAGTTAAAATAATTGCGCTATTTTTCAGAAAATCATTGACGTGATTGAATAATGTAGTCTCTGATAATTGCCTGTTCTAGTCTATTTACATGCATAATGGAAGTCATTTTCCTTGCGAATAGTTGACTTGTGAAGTCAATAGTTAAAGGGTTAATCACGAACTGATCCTCTGTAATATCATCAAATTACAAAGAGATATACCGTGGTTCTATTTATTGCGAATAGATTCTATGCAGTTCCATTTGTTGCAAATAGACACCCTGCAGTATTGGCCCAAGTGCAGATAGACCCACCTAGTAAACTCTTTGGACTATTTTAAAGTAAAAAAAATTCGCAATTGTTTATTTATCCTCACCAATAGAACTATAGGCATCTCCTCAAACATTTTTAACGACCTTAAAATTAATAAAAATACATTCAATGGGTCTATTAGCAACAAGTAGAACTGCAAAAGGTCTATTAGCACAAATAGAACTACAATGAGTCTCTTTACAGTTCGGCGATATTAAGGAGGTCTGTCCACGATTAACCACTAGTCAAAATAAGTGGGTTCTTTTTTAGAAAATAATTGACGTTGTTGAATAATATAATATGATAATTGTCTGTTCTAATCTATTTAAATGCATGAAAGTTAATATTTTGCAAATGAATATAACATTCCATTCATACTTGAAATGGCTATCAATTAGCAAAGGGTTTTTTTTCATGGAAACCACCTTATAAATAGGGTCATTTTATAGAAACCACCTCCCATTTTAATTTATTGTTTTGTTTGGGAGTTAACTAAGGGAATAGACAGAAAGTTAAATAATGGAAAGGAAAGGTAAGGAATAGATGTAAAAAAAAATAAAATGTTGTTTGAAAGTTTAGTTAGGAGAACGGAAGTGAATTTGTTTTACATTGTTTGGGAGTTCTAATAAAGAGGAGGGAAGTAAAGTGAATATAGTCAAAGTTACATAAATATCATTGAATGTGAATGCATCTTGGTCATAGATTTTAGTCTAAAAAGGGTATAGTTGTTTTATTGGGAAAATTTGCAACATAGACCATTTTTATGAAAAATATAGCAAAATAGACCACTTTGAAAAATAATTAGCAAAATAGACCTCTTTTGAAAAAAAAGATGTCGATTTTGAAAAACAAGGCTCAGAAAACATACGGGACTACTAGTCCCGTATGTTTAGAGCCAACTAATCACGGATTAGTGACTCAGAAAACATACGGGACTAGTAGTCCCGTATGTTTTCTGAGTAGAAAATTTTACTAATCCGTGATTAAAACATACGGGACTACTAGTCACGTATGTTTTCTGAGCTGTTTTGCAAAATAGACCTCTTTTTTGCCTGTTGGCCAAAAAGATATCTATTTTGCTAATTATTTAGCAAAACGGTCTATTTTGCTAAATAATTAGAAAAAAGGTCTATTTTGCAAATTTTCCCTTGTTTTATTACATTGTAAAATTTTACACCCGTTTCCATTACTTTCTCTACCACCCAAATTGGAGGGTGGGGGGGGGGGGGGGGGGGAATGGATACAAATTTAACCTTCAATTTCGTCCTGTAACGCCTCAGAAAAACTCCCAAACGAGGTGAAAAGAAAAATTTCACTTTAACTTCCATTGATTCACCTCCATTCAAACACATTGTATATGTAAACCACTTTTAAACTAGGTTTTTGCTCCAATCAACCGCCCTCCATCAAAATTTTCATTGAAAACCCAAAAATACCCTTTAAAAAACTCACATTCAAGACATGTGACTCACTTTGTTAATGTTTAAGTCTAGTTATGATACAAGTCATGTACTTTAAACATGCATTTGTTAGTGTTATTTTTGATTTTTTAGTGAAGATTTGAGTAGGAGGTAGTTGATTGGGACAAAAACACATTTTAAAGATTATTTACGCATACGAAAATGAAAGGTAATTTGTGTGAAGTGGCCCTATTTTAAAGTTAGATTTTTGGAGGGGGGAAAACCCATAAGGGGGTGTTAGTCAGCTAGAAAATTTTTGATAGAAATGGAACAATTTTTATTATGGGATAATTTTTTAATATGAGATATTTTAATGGGATAATTAGTAGTGATATTTTAAAACATGATATTTTAGTGGGACAACTGTTAGTATAATTAAGGATAATTTTCAGAAATCAATAAGCATATAAGTTATGTATTTTGATGATCATACTACTATTTATACATTTTAAAACTTATTATTATTATATTTTAGTATTAATTAATCTTGAAGAACTATTAGATAGATTATAAAATTAACTTTTTGATTTTTTTAGAATTATTATTGTAATATAAATTAAAAAAATAGTTTTTTTTTTCTTTTTTCTCTTTCTTTTTTGATCTACTAGACATCATTCCATCATCTCTCAATTTTAATTAATTTTTAATAAAACATGAAGTTTGTAATTTTTAAATTTAAGTTAATTATACAATTCAAATATTTAATAAAAAGTAAAAATAACATTAAATAGAAGGGAATGATAAGAAAAGATGTGATCTAATTTTATGGTGTGGTTTGAAGATGACAGAGAAATGAAATATGAACAAAAAAGTAAATAATAAAATTCTAGTTTTTTACCATGTAGTTCTAGCTTAAAACTTGGGGCAATTTGAGAGACTAGAACTCTCTCTTTTCTATATAAATTTGACAAAAGTGAGATAATTTTTTATAAATATCTCAGCTTTACTTTTTATCTAGTTCTTGTTGACTAACAATGTATAATTTTATCCTAGTTCTAGTTCTAATGGACTAACACTATAAAATATTATCCCACAAATTATCCCAGTTCTAATTTTGAGTTTTACTTGACTAACCCCCTAAAGTGAATTGTAGACTGTATAGGGATCAATGGGCTAAACTCTATTTGGAAGGACAAACTGAAAGGGGATTAGCCTGACTAGACCATTAACTTGGGAGTCATCGAAGTAAATTGATTTGATGCGTGGAAAAATCCTCATCTGGTCCGTATGAAGAAAATAGGGAACTTCTGTGTTGTTGTTCTTTCAAAAAAAACTTTTTAATTATTTATTTAATAGTTTTTTTAATTAATATCGTTCTAATTAGCCAGTTTAGTTGGGTCACATATTTCAGCCTTCGAAAAAGAAAATTGAAAAAGAAAATTGAAAAAAAGAAAATTGCAAGATACCTCATAGAACAATACCGTTGATTAGTTGAGAGGAAATAAATTTGCAAAGGCAAATAATGTGAGAAACTTAGTAGTTGTCTGGTTGAGTTGAAAAGGCAAAAGCAAATGATGTAGTCATAGCTAGTTTGCAATAAAATGATGCAATTTTGAAAAAGGAATAATGACCAACTTCCCTCAAGTACTGATGAGCTCTCAACTTTTTCCTTAAGGTACCAATTTATCCATTTTCTTTCTTAAATTATGTTTCCAGATATAGTGTGATCATTTTATGAGCGAGCAATCAAATATTTAACAAATAACATGACGGTATTTATTGCATTTCTCCATGGATTTTTATTATCCTATATCATTTTTTTCTGTCAGAAAAAAAAAACTCAACTGCTTCTCCCCAAAAATTTTTTTTATATTTTTTTATCTTTTTGTTTTTGGGAATTCAAGATCTTGTTTTGAATTGTGGAAAATGCAAAAAATGGATTAAAAATCTATCATGTCATTATTTTATTAAACATTTGTCTGTGAGGTAAGAAAATTACAATGTTGAGCCTATACACATAATTTAAGGAGAGAAATTAGACAAATTGATACTTTAGGAGGATGTAAATGGAGTAGCACCACATTTCCATTTGTTGACAGAATGTTTCTACTTCGTAGTAATAGCCAAATAACCATTCAAACCAGAGATCAAATCTAACGTTTGACGCCTTTTGAGTGCACATGTAATGTTATGAACCATGGATACTTTCTCCATCTATGGAGCTTGTTATTACCTATTAGTGTTATGTTAGATTAATTTTGTCAGAAATTGGACAATTAATCTTGTTGCTTTTTTCCAAATTCAATGTTGAAAACTTTCCTCAAGCTGAAAAGTTCAGAAGGTAAGCTCCAAAAGTGGAGTTGTTGCCTTTTTACATGTGATCTCTTTGGCCTTTTTTTTTAACTGAAATGCAAAATTGACCATATTTTTAATTCCGCTTAAGAGATCCCTAATTGATTACTTTTTTCAGTGAAGGGGCACAAAGGAAAAAAACTTTTCCCCGCTTTTGTTTCCTTTCTTCACCCGTCAATATCCATACAAGCGCGTGTATAAATGTTCCTATAATCCTATCTGCTATCTGGGCTTGCTTTCCTCGTATATATAAGCAATAAAGACAAAAATACTGGGGAGTAAATATATTGGGCCCCAGTCTTCTTCACCTTTCCGTGTGTATCTAAAAGACTGTTTGGTTCCGGTTTTTGGAAGGGGAAAACAAGGAGGAAAGCTGCCAAAAAGCTGACATTTTGGTAACTTTACTCCCTTTTACCGATCCAAAAAACAGATCCAAACAGCCCCTTATTGCTTCACGAGTTCCTCAAGGACACTCGTCAATGAACTCCAACGTATTTTAATTCTTTAGGAAAGTTTTTGAGTTTTTAATGTGAGAGAGGTAACTCTTAAGAAATCCATTAAAATCTGACTGGCGGCTAAAAGAAAAATGCAGGTAGATGATTAAAGTTTCTAAATCTAAGACTAATCCAATTCCATAAGTGCTTTTTTCCTTCTTGCAATTTACAATATATATATTCTTAAAACCTTTATAGTCAACAAATTAAAGTTGGTACCCCTCTAAAAGGATCAGCCTTTGGAATGTTCAAACTCCTTTTTCATAATTGTTCACATTATTAAACTTGAATTAGCTCGAAAACCCCCAAAGCCAATGAAAACTTAAAGGTACCTGGAGCAAGACCAAGACGACATCCATTATTATGCTTATTATGCTCACGTGTTGGATGTGGGTGTGAAGACCAAACCTCGATTCAGAGGGCGAGCTCTAGTCGGCGAGGCCAGATCGAGCTCGAGCCCAGGCGATATCGACACAGATCAGGCGAGCTCATGGCGGTTGATTTCGTCAGGTGACCTCAAGGCAACCTCCAGACAAGTTCGTGCGGGGCTGCAGGCGAGCTCGAGGTGACTTGATGCAGGCAAGGTTGAGGCTCCTTGCATGCGAGGTTAGGGGCCCGTAGGCGAGTTCTAGCGCTCGCATGGCTGGTGACAACATGTCGCCAGCCTGGCGCTAGGGTTCACCTATAAAAGGAACCAAAGGCCGAGATCTTGGGTGCTTCTCCTCCTCCTCCTCGCGTTTTTCTCTTCCAACGGCGGCGGTTCTCTCTCTCTCTCCTCTTTCTACTTCATCTCACATGATTTTGAGGAAGGAATTAAAGAAAAGGGGATTTATTGAGGGGTAAATCAAAGAGGGGTATTTAAGAAGGAAATTATCACTGTAGCTACAGTGATCATTGACATTTATTGAGAGATCTTAAGTTTGAGATCTTCTCTTGCATTTTAATTTCTTGTTAATTAATAAGAAATTAATTGTGCGACTCCTGAGGACGTAGGTAAGTTTGCCGAACCTCGTAAATCTTGGTGTATTTTTCTCTATACTGTATTTTTTGCTGTTTTAGGGGATTAGCATAGCCTCGGGTATTTCCCAACAACTGATATTAGAGCTTGAAACGATCTAGAGGAAATCAGATTCAAGTGGAAGCGATGGCCGCGGATGAAGGAAAAGTGAGATTAGAGAAGTTTGATGGAATAGATTTCAGATTCTGAAAAATACAGATAGAGGATTATTAATTTGTATTAGAAAAATCTGTATCAACCCCTCTCGGGGAAGAAGTCGGATTGAAGGAAGATGAGTGGAACCTTCTAGACAGACAACCCCTCGGAGTTATCAAATTAACGTTAATTCTTAATGTTGCGTTCAATATTGCGAAGGAGAATACCACATCGGGTCTTGTGGCAGCACTCTCAAATATGTATGAGAAGCCATCAGCCACGAATAAATTTCATTTGATGAGGCAGTTATTCAATCTGAGAATGGCGAAAGATGCGTTAGTAGCACAACACCTCAATGAACTCAACACGGTCACAATTCAATTGAGTTCAGTTGAAATTGAGTTTGATGAGGAAGTTCGAGCGTTGATATTTTTGTCTTCCCTACTAGAAAGCTGGAACGCTACAATCACGGCTATGAGTAGCTGATCTGGTTCTCAGTGAGGATATCCAACAGAGAGAGTTGGGTGAACCTACAACCTCTTCAGTATTACATACAAGTAACATCTTTCAGATCAGAGGAAACGGACGAGGCAAATCAAACTTTAGAGGTAGATCAAAGGACAAGAGGTCCAAATCCAAGAATCCAAGCAACAACTCGAAGGCTATCGAGTGTTGGAATTGTGGGAAAATGGGGCACTACAAGAATCAGTACAAGAGTGCACAGAAGGAGAAGGAGGCGAATGCAGAGGTGAATGTCACTTCCACCTCAGGAGGAGACGATGCATTGATATGCTCTTTGGAGAGCAAGGAAGAGTCTTGGGTGTTAGACTCTAGAGTGTCGTTCCATGCCACTTCTCAGAAATAATTCTTCGAGAAGTATGTCCCCAGAAATCTTGGATATGTATACCTTGGTGATGATCAATCGTGTGCTATTATGGGGCAAAGGTGTAGTAAAAATTAAGTTGAACGGATCAATATGGGAGCTGAAGGATGTCAGGCATATTCCCGATCTGAGAAATAACTTAATATCCGTATGCCAGTTGGCTGGCGAAGGATACACTACGACCTTCCATGGAGATGATTGGAAGATCTCAAAATGCGCAATAATGATTGCCCGAGGCAAGAAGACTGATACCCTATATATGCAAGCAGGTGCACGTTATTTAATCTCAGTTGCAGCGGGCGAGACCTCAAATTTGTGGTACCAGAGACTCGGTCATATGAGAGAAAAGGGATGAAGATTATATACACAAAGGAAAAACTCCCAGGTCTAAAATTAATGGAGATGGACATGTGTGAAGAATGCATACTTGGAAAGCAGAAGAGAGTCAGCTTTCAGACAAGTGGCAGAAGCTCCAGGAAGGAGAAGCAAGAGCTCGTTCACTCAGATGTTTGGGGACGAACAACCACCGCGTCCATTGGTGGGAAACACTACTTCGTGATTTTTATCGATGACCACTCTCGGAAAGTGTGGGTCTACTTTCTGAAGCATAAGTCGGAAGTATTTGGGGCTTTCAGGAGATGGAAAGCCATGGTTGAGAATAAAGAAGGTCAGAATCGACAATGGTGGTGAGTATGAAAACACCAGATTCAAGAAGTTCTGCTATGAGCATGGGATCATAATAGAGAGAACCGTGCCCGGCACGCTGTTAGACCCTAGAGGGGGGGGTGATTAGGGTCTTATGCTAATCTATTCCGATTAAATGCCAATAAAAATTACTTAACAACTATATTCTTGCAAGATAGATATACAAAAAGTTATGTGCAAGAATATGCAATATACACAAGGTGATATATCCTATATGATAGAAATATAGGCAATGTATATGCAAGGATATATAAACACAAGGGTAAACAATCTAAACTAGATAGTGGACAATATAATCAATAAGCAATATACAAAGGCAATATAAGATATGAACATAAAAGTAAATACGCCAATGCAATCGCAAACAAACAATATGATTACGGAGTTCGGTCCCCACGACCTACGTCTCCGCTCCTCACCTCGAGGAGATCTCCACTATCACAACCGGGTTTTCTACGTTCACCCGAACA
>BQKN01065925.1:84053-94641 GCA_022839385.1 Asparagus kiusianus | reverse complement strand
TTAGAAAATGAAACATAGGAGAATGAAAATATATTTGTTTCATATCTAAGAGATAAACCAAATCACAATAGTAAATATGAAACATGTAATTTCATATTTATAAACATGAAAACCAAAACTTATGTTGTATATATATGTGACTACATATATATACAAGGAAACCAATAAATGTGTGTGTATATGATATTGAGCTTAACGTACTTAACACACATAATATAACACCCAAACTAAAGTTACCCAAACAATCTTGATCTTCAATTAAGCTTGACTTGGTACACTTGCGGATGAAGCTGAACTTGGATCTTGAACTTGAATTGCAAGGCTTCACCGACATTCCGCCAACCTCCTTATTGATGTGATCGTGTAGGCTCAATCCATCCAACCTCCAACTACGTTGTTTGTCTACAATACATAGGAATGCACAAACACTAGACAAACAACATTAGTGATAAATTGTTTGTTAAACATCATCAAAACAAGAATGCCAACACACGCCTCAGCACAATGGTGTGGCTGAGCGTATGAACAGAACGTTGACAAAGAGAGTCAGGAACATTCGAACACAGTCAGGCCTACCGAAGCAGTTCTGGGCAGAAGTAATCAACACAGCAGCTTACTTAATCAACCGAGGACCATCGGTTCTATTGGAGCACAGAATACCAGAAGAGGTATGGTGTGAAAAAGAAATTAAACTATCACATTTGAGAGTTTTCGGTTGTGTAGCCTATGTGCACATCAGCGATCAAGGTAGGAATAAGCTTGATTCCAAGTCCAAGAAATGTACTTTCATCGGCTATGGTGAAGATGAGTTCGGCTATCAAATTTGAGATAACAAAAAAAAAAGTGATCCGCAGCAGAGATGTGATATTCAACGAGAAGATGATGTACAAGGACATACACAAGACAGCTGTCTTTGACTCAGAGGAGAGTGAGTCAACATTTGTAGATGCAGATGATGTTCCAGGAAGCCTCTCAAAAGAACCAAATGCAACATGTCCTTAGCCAGAAGAGTCTGTTGGACAAGACGGTCCGTAGGAGCCCGACGCACCAGCTTCAATATAGAAGATCTTCTTGGCCTCCTGTGCCAAACAGGAGATATATGAACTATCTATTATTGACAGATGGATAGGAGCTTGAAAGCTTTGATGAAGCTTATCAGAGTGGAGATGCGAGCAAGTGGGAGCTTGTCATGAAAGATAAGATGAAGTCTCTCATCTCCAACTAGACGTGAGAACTAGATGAGTTGCCTACGGGTAAGAAGGCACTCTAACAAATGGGTGTACTGGGTGAAAGAGGAGCATGATGGCTCCAGAAGATATAAATCCTGGCTAGTTGTTAAAGGATTCCAGCAGAAGAAATGAATTGACTAATCTAATATTTTTGCTCCCGTTGTGAGGCTCAATACTATCAGGATGGTGATGAGTATTGTAGCTATTGAAGATCTTTATCTTAAGCAGTTAGACGTGAAGATGGTGTTTCTTCATGAAAATCTAGAAGAGGAGATATACATTCACCAACTAGAAGGTTTTCTAGAAGAAAAGAAGAAGAACCTGGTGTGCAGACTCAAGAAGAGCTAGTATGGTCTGAAACAAGCCCCAAGATAGTGGTACAGGAAGTTTGATGACTTCATGCACAAGGAAGGCTTCCGGAAGTGTAACGTCGACCACTATTGCTACGTCAAGAGATATCAGTCCAGTTATATCATCTTACTGCTATATGTTAATAATATGTTGGTTGCAGGTGCAGATATGGAGGATATCAGGAGTTTGAAGCAGTAGTTGTCAAAAGAGTTTGACATGAAAGACTTGGGTCCAACAAAGAATATCCTTAGAATGCAAATCACGAGGGATAAGAAGAGAGGTCTCTTGAAGTTATCTCAGACGGAGTACATCAATCGTGTTTTGCAGAGATTCAATATGGACGATGCCAAGTTAGTGAGCACACCCTTGACCAGCCATTTTCACCTATCAAAGGATCAGTCTCCTCAGTCAGAAGAAGAGAAAGAGAGTATGGCTAAGTTTCCTTATGCCTCAGCCATTGGAAGCTTGATGTATACAATGGTCTGTACAAGACTATACATTGGCCATGTAGTGGGAGTGATCAGCCGGTTCATGTTGAATCTAGGAAAAGCTTATTGGGAAGTGGTCAAGTGGATTCTGAGGTATCTACAAGGCACCACACAGAAGTGTTTGTACTTTAGTAAGGGGAGGTGGAAGTGCAATGGTACGTAGATGCAGACTTTGGAGGTGAAGTCGATCACCAAAGAAGCATCATCGGCTATGTATTCACTATCGGAACTACAGCTGTTAGTTGGATGCCACAAATTCAGAAGATTATCACTCTATCCACTACAGAGCTAAGTATGTAGCGGTGACTGAAGCCAGTAAAGAGATGATATGGCTTCAAGGTTTGTTAACAGAGCTGAGATTCAAACAGGAGAGGAATGTCTTGCACAATGATAGTCAAAGTGCGATACACTTGGCTAAGAATTCCGTATTTTATTCTAGAACGAAGCATATTAGGCTTCAGTACCACTTTATCAGATCACTGTTGGAAGATAACGTGTTAAAACTGGAGAAGATTCTAGGAAGTAAGAATCTAACAGATATGTTAACAAATACGGTGACCATTCAGAAACTGAAGTTGTGTGCAATTTTAGTTATCCTTCATGCATAGGTGATGAGGGCGGAGCCACACAAGAGTAAGTACTTGTTGAGATAGCCTGTTGACGGCGGTTTGGTCTCCAAGTGGGAGATTGTTGGATTTAGGTATGAAGATCAAACCTCAATTCAGGTGAGAGCGAGCTCTGGTCGGTGATGTCAGATCAAGCTCGAGCTCAGGCAACATCGATGCAGATCATGCCAGTTGGTGGCGGTTGATTTCGTTAGGCAACCTCCAGGCGAGCTCGTGCAGGACTACAGGCGAGCTCGAGGCGACTTGCTACAAGCGAGGTTGAGGCTCCTTGCAGGAGAGGTTGGGGCCCCGTAGGCAAGCTCGAGAGCTTGCATGGCTGGCGACAGCCTGTCGCCAGCCTGGCGTTAGGGTTCACCTATAAAAGGAACCCAAGCCTAAGATCTTGGGTGCTTCTCCTCCTTCTTCTCGTGTTTTTCTCTTCTAGCGGCGGTGGTTCTCTCTATCTCTCTCCTCTTTCTCCTTCAGCTCACGTGATTTTTGAGGAAGTAATATTATTATAAAAGTGTGTTGCTATGTTAAAACATTTCTTTCGAAAATACCCTTCAAGTCATGCTAAAACACATACATGCATACATAAAAATACATATATGAATACATAAAACACATACATACATAAACTATACCGCTTCAAATCTTTTTCATAACTACCAATTAAATTAAATGTAATAAATACACCTCTAATTTATATTCACTATCATTAGGAAATTAATTCAATTAACTCCTTCTCTATTATTATATAATAATAACTCATTATAATAACACTACGTAGTAGTAATAATAGTAATACTATGTAATAACATAGCCTACTATGCAATAGCTTCAAATTCTTATCATAACTACCAATTAAATATCATCATCAATTTAATAGTCCTACTAACTATAAATTAAACTCTAACCATTCATATCCCTAATGTCTCTGGGATCATTTCCTATCATAACCACCAATTAAATTAAATGTAATAAATACACCTCCAATTTGCATTCACTTAATTGAATTAAACTCCTTCTCTATTATTATATAATAATAACTCAATATAATAATATCTATTAACATGTACTAAAAAATGATAATAAAAAATAAATATTTATAATTAGATTAATAGGAATATTAAACATTTAATGTTAATAAACTAATAAATACTTAGCAATATGTTAACAATTATTTATAATATATCAAGTATATCATGAGTAAGCGTAAAAGACCTAAGGCAACAAGGCGTTTAGATTCTTTTGTAGGCATTTACTCCGTAATCAATAGATATAGATGTGCGTTATAATTCTTTCAGTTTATAACAACTTATTGTTAAAAATAATAAATACATACATGTCTTTCCAGTAACGTGCAAATAGAATAAAGATGTATAATATAACGCACATATTGATATTTCAGTTTATAACAACTTATTTGTCAAAGGGCGGCAAGATGTTTGAGATTCTTATACCAAATTAAGATTTTCGATCAACGTACCATGAAGCTCTATTGATTCACCCAAGAGGTAAAATTTATCTTTTTTTCTTGAGTGAATGTTTATTAGAAAAAAATCTCATTTTTTGGTTTAGTATGATTATTAGAATATAGTAAATAAGTTTAATTTTATCAATAAATGGGCACAGCTGCCGAAAAAGTGAGGTCGAAAGGAAGGCACTAGCTTTGGAGGTATCCGAGCAGGTCAAATCTTTTATTCTTCATTCTCTATTTTTTTATGTATTTTTTCTCTCATTTCTTGCCACATATCAATGTATGTATATTTATATGTACACACCTATGTCAATATATAGTACGTAGAAGCTAGAAAGAAACTATTAAGGATTCCGAGCTCTCTAAGTGAGGGAATCCGAATTCTCTCCAATTAGATGATAATTAGAGTAGATATTCGACTCCTCTCCAATTAAGGGATCCGGATCTTCTCTAATAATCTCAATATTTATCCTATATTTGGATTTCGATGTATGAAATTGCGGCACATAGGATTTTTGCTATTGTTTTGAAAACCACTTTTCTATTAAAATCCCCTATTGTGAAAACCAATATGACAATAGTGAAAAAGGAAAAAAGAAAAATTAAACAAAAGTTCCAATCTATACAACTTGTGCCTAAAATCTTGCCTTAAAATACATAATGTTAATTTCTACAAATGATGCCTATGATCGGCCCTTGAAATTAGAATGAAAGTTAATGACTCGAATAATTGAATCCTCTCTAATTACCACCAAATTAGAGAGGAACTGAATCCGAAGTGAGGGCATCGTCCATTTTATGGCGAGTTTTTACTTTTGTTTTAATAAAAATTTGTTGCAAATTATTTATTAGTTTTAAACTAGTTCTTATTTTTATTTCTGATATGATTTGAGATTTTTCTAAACTTTTTCAACTTCCCCTAAATTAACAATTGCTAAGAATTCTTTAAATGAGTTTTAATATAAGTTATGGTGTAGTTTTTAAAATTTATGGCGGGCAAAGGGGGAAGCTTATAAATGTTACTAGGGCTTATATGCAATTTATAAATTTGTAGGGGTGAACTACAACTCAACTCAAGAATCTAAATTCGCCCTGGTTTCACATAATTTGCATATATAGACCCTCAGTTGTATCTAGATTTACTTAAATACCCTAAAATTTTTATAAATTGTACTTTTAGTACTGATTCCAGAACCATCAATGCTTAGGAGTATAGTGCTCGAGTGGTGCATAGTTATAAGAAGTTACATTCTGAAGGAACTGAAGTCTAAAAAGGATACTGGCGTCCTTGGCTACGTATTTTGCTTGATTTGTCGGTGATTATGTAGAGGCTTAACACTACTTGATTCGTTGGTGGTGTGAAGTAATTTGGAGCTCTCATCAAGTTCCCTTAGTCATGCAAACATGATAATTCTCCCTCAAAAACTCTCATGCAATGCTAATTTTAAAACACTTTAACTCTTACTATTTGTTAAATTTACTATTAAACTTGTCAAAATATTTAAATTCGATTAAGCCTTTTTATATTTGTGGTTCATTTGTAGTTATATTTATGAGTGAACATTGTAATATATATATTTATACATGACAAGGATAACAATTTTAATTATCCTTTGTGTTAGATAAGTTCTTATATAATTAAAAAATTTAGCACGAAACAAATACAATTTCACGTGCAACGCACGTGCACTATACTAGCTTAAGAAAATGGAATTTATTGAGGAGAAAATCAAAGAGGGGTATTTAAGAAGGTAATTATCATTGTAGCTACAGTGATAATTGGTATTTATTGAGAGATCTCAAATTTGAGATTTACTCTTGCATTGTAATTTCTTTTTAATTAATAAGAAATTAATTGTGTGGCTCCTGAAGCTGTAGGCAAGTTTGCCGAACCTCGTAAATATTAGTATACTTTTCTCTATATTGCATTTTTTATTGTTTTAGAGGTTTAGCGTAGCCTCGAGTATTTCCCAACATCATGCACTCCTATCTACCCCGGTAAATAAATAAACTAAAAATAAAAAGAATCACTAAACAGAGATTATATACAGTTACATAAAAGCCCATCGAGATCCACGCCTCACTAAGCTTTGTCTATTTTAGTGGGAAAAATAAAGCTAAAGGCTAATCAAAAAGAGGGAAAGAAAAAGCAAGCTAAGAGGAGGAAACAAGGGAATAATGCAGCTGGAAGAATAGAATACAAAGAACGTATTTGGTTTTTGTTTAGTCCAAGACAACTTTAATTTCGATGGAATTAGTATTGTTTGTTTCCTTAGATTTGATTAGAAATTCTTTTTTTTAATGGAGGTAGAACACTATTTACATCAAATATTATTACAAACAACAAATAAATAATATTAGAATTCATTTTGAAGGACAAAACTGTTGTTCGTTTGCAAGAAGGAATAAGGGTGATGAAAAAAGTGATATAATGTGGAAAAATTCAATGTCAAAAATCGATGCTTTAATCTTCTTTAAAAAAATTGGAACCTCAAGAATGAGGCTCTCCAGCCGTTACAATTACCTAAAAAAAAAGAGGATACAGTTAATGTAAGTGGGTTTGGCCTCATGGGCCAAATTATCACCCGACCCGGTTGTTGGTTCTGGGATTTCTTCCGTTGGGGAACGATTCTTACGGAGAGAAGAACGTGGGATATCTAGAGAAATCTGGACGGTTATTGGGGACGGAGGGGGGGGGGGGGGGGGGGGGGAGGAACGCCTATAAATAGAGAGAAGTTTCTCTCCTCTGATCATCAAGAAGTCTCCATACCGAAGTCCCCAAAACAATCAGCAATCTTTCCCTACACTGGTATCAGAGCTATAGATCCCCAAATCACAGTTTTCTTCCCACCACAAAACTCCCAAACCAAAGCTTTCTTCCGACATCTCCTTCCCCCTCCTCTGAGCTCGCCAACCCCCGTCGCCGCCCTACATTCGCGTCGCCAACCCCAGTCGCCGCCCTACACCTGCAGCCCCGACCAGCGACTGACCTGCCGACCCGCTGCCGACCCGCGTCGCCAACCCGCGAAGCCTCCCAAACCATCGCAAATATCACTGTAAGGAATTTTTTTTTTTTTGGGGGGGGGGGGTCTGCTTGGAACGGAAAAGGGATTTTTTTTGGGGGTCTGCTTGGAACGGGTAGGGGTCTATTAAATAGGAGAGGAATTTTTTTTGTTGCTGTTTTTTTTTGTTATAGTAGTATTTTACAATTAGCTAGTATTTTCATACAAAGATCTTTATTGCAGATTTCATAAAAGTGCTACAGTTAGAAAATTCTAATTTTTTAAACTTTGATAATAGTTAGCATTTATTGAAATTAACAGTTTATTTATTACCTTGGGAATTAATCTTATATATATAGTTAATCTTGTTGTTAATAAAATAATAATAATAATCATCATCATTACATTTCATCATTATAGTCACTGTATTTTATAGTTGTTTTAGTATCAATTAATTAAGTTTTTTTTGTAAGTTATTTTTTAGCAATCTGAAATCAATTCCATTTGAAATATCATACAGCTTTATTATCGTCATGGCTAGTAAGTTGATTGCATCTGAACTGGCAAAGATAGAACGTCTTAATGGTTCCAACTATGATATGTGGCATAGGAAGATTAAGTACGGACTTATCCATGACAATCTAGATAGTGTCCTAGATGTTTCAGCACCAACTCTTGGTGATAATCCCACTGACGCTCTGAAAAAGGAGCTTGATCAGTGGCAACTTAAGGACAATAAGGCTAAAAGCCTAATGTTAATGTTCATGGAAGATAGTTTGATCAAAATCTTTGAAAACTATAATACGACTAAGAAAATGTGGCTTGCAGTTAAAGAGAAGTATGACACTACCTCTGAGGTGAACATACAGCTCTTGATGCATAGATTTAATTCAAGCCGTATGCAAGAAGGTGAAGATGTTACCGAACATGTGAACAAGATGATTGTCATGGCTAAGGACCTAGCTTCAGCAAGATCTGAAATTCCTAAGAAATTGCAGGTGGCAACTATTTTGAATAGCTTGCCACCTTCACTAGATATGGCTGCCACAACACTTAGGCTTAATGGAACCATTAAACGTGTTATTGACTTGCCAGCCCAGTTAGCAATGGAACAAGATTTACTAGCTAGAAGAAAAGGTTCAGATGTGAACCTTGTGCAGCAAGAAGAAGTAAATTCAGCTCACTATCGCAAGGCACAAGGAACTCATCAGTTTGGACCTGTCAAGTCTTCCTTCAAAGGACCTGGCCAGCAACGTGCTCGCGGTAAGAAAGGACCTCCTGGATCATGCTATATCTGTAGGAAGTTCGACCACTTCAAAGCCAACTGTCCACAGGCGAAGAATAAGGGCGGTCCCAAACGCCCGGAACAAGGAGGATCCGGTAAGCGGGAGTTCATCGGCGTCATTGAGTGCAATGCTGCAACTACTGACGCTGGTGGCTGGTGGATTGATTCGGGAGCTACCCGACATATTGCAAAGACGAAGGAAGGGATATGCGACTTCAAGGAGCTGAAGAAGGGAGATCAAAGGATTTACATGGGGAACAATACCTACCTAGATGTTGAAGGTATTGGTTCGTACAGATTGGATCTTGGGGACAGCATCATGGTTCTCAAGGAAGTGTTTTATGCGCCTGGCATAAGATGTAATCTGATCCGTCCCAGCTCTCCTGAAGAAAGGCCTTGAAGTTAGGTTTTATAACAATAGGGTCTCTATTGGGAAAGACAATAAAGTGTTTGCTATGGGCAAGTTTGTACCCGAACATGATTTGTTCTGTCTTTCTGTTGTAAAACCTGAAATTTGCAATAAGAATTCTGATTTGCTTTATTCCTCGTATCTTTTATCTGATTTTGATCTATAGCATATGAGACTAGGACACCCTGGTAATAGAAAGATAGATCAGATAATTAAAATGAATTTGTTACCAAATCTGACAGGTGTAAGGACATTACCCTGTGAACACTGCTTAACAGGGAAAATGACAAGAAAGTCATTTTCTGAAGGTCAGAGGGCAAGTGAACTTTTAGAGTTAGTTCATTCTGACATTTGTGGTCCGTTAAGCATAAAGACACGTGGTAATAAAGAATATTTTATAACTTTCATAGATGATTATTCCAAGTATACTTTTGTGTATCTTTTAAACAGAAAATCAGAAGCATTTGAATGTTTTAAAAGATACAAGACAGAAGTAAAAAGGAAACTTGGAAGATATATTAAGGTGTTAAGAACTGATAGAGGTGGAGAATTCAATTCAAAGGAATTTGAAAACTATTGCATTCATTATGGCATTAAGAGACATACCACTATGCCTTACACGCCACAACAGAATGGTGTGGCTGAAAGAAAAAATAGAACATTGATGAATGCAGTGAGATGTATGCTGTCACATTCTGGTCTCTCCAAGGATTTTTGGGGAGAAGCAGTATTGACTGCGAATTATATTTTGAATAGTATTCCCACAAAATCAGTCGAGTCAACACTGTATGAGATTTAGAATGGACACAAACCTGAATTAATTCACTTAAGAAAATGGGGTTGTGTTGCACATGTTCTCATTCCATATCAAGTTAGAGATAAGCTGGATCTCAAAACCATAAAGTGTAGATTTATAGGCTATTCTGAAAAGTCTAAAGGATATAGGTTCTTCCATGAAGAGAAAGGGGTCATTGAAAGTAGAGATGCTACTTTTCTAGAAAATCTAGAGGAAAAGGAACAAGTTCAAGAGGCAGTACAAACTCTGTTAGACTTAGATGATGTTCTCAACGATGACCTGGACATAGTGGATGAAGTAAATCATCCAATAATGGAAGATGAGCCCTTAAATGAGAATATGCCTATGGTAAATCAACCAGTAGAACCTGTCCAACCTGTCAATCTTAGTGGTAATAAAAGACCCAGAACAACACCTGCATGGATGGATGATTATTATCTGTATTCATGTGAACCATCCTGTTTCTCGGTGGACATTGACATAGATGAGCAAGCTGATCCCTTGAATTATGTGGATGCTATGAACACACATGAATTGGAACAATGGCTGAAAGCCATGAAAAGGGAGCTTGACTCAATAGAGAGAAACAATGTATGGGAGCTATGTGACTTACCAGAAGATAGGAAGTCCATAGGATGTAAATGGGTGTTAAAGAAGAAATATCGAGTTGATGGATCTATTGATACATTTAAAGCCCGTTTAGTTGCTAAAGGCTTTACTCAGAAGGCAGGTATAGATTATCAGGAGACTTACTCTCCTGTGGCTAAGTTTGCATCTATAAGAATTATCTTAGCAATTGTTGCACATCTTGACTTGGAACTTTTCTAAATGGATGTCAAGACTGCTTTTCTCAACGGAGAGTTGAATGAAGTAATATATATGAATCAACCTGAGGGATTTCAGGTTGAAGGACAAGAAAACAAAGTATATAAATTAAAGAAAT
>BQKN01065925.1:6198-38619 GCA_022839385.1 Asparagus kiusianus | reverse complement strand
AAGCAATGTGGGACTAAAACCCACTACAATACACTATTATCAACAATAACCATGCGACCATTTACGAGTACATCATGCAATATATAAAAGGCTCTAGAGGACCGATGTGACATACAAGAGCAGGAGGATTTTCTGTCGTTGCAATACAAGTCATCTTCATGGTCCAAGCCCATTAACTAAAAAAGTAATTTTCAATCTCTACATGATGTAGAGCCCAAAAAGTTGTACAAATTGGTTCAAGTCCCAAACCCGGATGAGCCAAGTGCAAGAAGAAGAAGATATATGGTCGCCATCCAAGCCCTACTACAGTAACTTGCAATTGCAAAATGTTTGAATTCAGTAAAATATAGTTCTTACATGTTCTTAAAGTTCTATTGCAGCTTGATATCTTTGAAATACCCTCAGATTACATTCTGAAGAAATGGACAAAATCGGCAAAGGAAGGCAATGTTGATATATGCACCCAAGTTTTATCACTGCACCGTTGCATTCCTTCTCAAAAATTTTAATGTTCAATAGTTTGTGCAGGAAGACGTACGATGAAATTGGATACAGAAGGCTCTACATGTAGCGAAATGTATAATTTAGCAAATAAAAAAATAGATCAAATTGTGGAATATATAACAAGTTGCGGTGAAAAAAAGCAGTTACAAGAGAATAGGTTGGAGGATGGTGACATGATGCAGATTCACGCTTCTATATGTTCTCAAGCACATCTAAGTACCATTGACAATAGCAGTATAGTGAGAGATCCTCCACTTTCTAACAGCAAAGGAAGAAGAAGGATGCAATGATTCAAGCCTTCACAGGAGTTGAAAGCCAAGAGGTAAAGAACACGTAAGAAATATAATCAAAAGGGCCACAATAGTCGAACTTGCAAGGTAAACTCTCTACTAGAAAGTATGATGCCTCTTAAGTAACTAGTAACTCATAGTTCCAATAGGGTTATCAACATTTTAGCATCCCTGCTTGTTTCTTTTTTTTCTTTCGTTCACCAAAAAGTAGTATGGCTGTGTTATCCATATTTGAGGCCCCGGTGTCGGTTCTTCTAACTTTATATCGATCTGTTGGTGGTCCAAGTTTAACAATAACAGTGGCGTGGTGATAACGATCATGGGGAGGAGACGGAGAGGGTAGGACCTGCGCTTGGGTTGAGGCGCCGAGAGAGAGTTGCGCTCGCAGGGGAGAGGAGATGACACCTCTGTTGGGAGGTGGGGTTCGTGCACGGTGGCGGGAGAAAAGGAAAATGGCGTCGGAGAGGCGAGGGAACATCTGTAGTGGGCGGATCTTCAGAGGCGTGAACCAACAAAAACCCTTACGCACGCACACGCACACGCACAGACGTTTGTAAAATCTAGGGATAAAATAACCAACATTCTATGATGGTATAAGCTAATTAAAGAAACAATTGATGAGAAGAGTATAAGAACCAAAATGAAGTACTGAAACGAAATAGAAGGCATATAATCCAATCAAATTTAGAAAAATGGTGTCACATATCTTAAAGCTTCTTCTGCAACGAAGTTGATATAACCGGTTGCGAAAGTGGCGATTAATGACTCGATTAATGATTGATTAGTGACATATTGATAGTGCTACGTACTAACAATATGATTATGTACTTTTTAAAATATGAAAACTCATCCAAGACAGCTATAAAATTTTTAAGCTTAATTATATGCAGACACCATTTTTTACAAATCATGGACCCGCCATTGCCTTTGTTCATGGGGATTTCCATCCCTACATTAAAACAGCCCAAACATCTCACTGAACAGGTTGTTGCCATGTATCAAACGAAAATTAAAACTAAAAAAATTAAAAAATACAAAATAAAACAAAAAGAAAATTTCTTGTCAACCAGGTCCATGTTTAATCTGTTTTCCTTATTTAATAATCTAGTTTTGCTATCACTTGTGAGAGTAAAATGACTAATGATTAAATTAATCTATTTTGAACTGCCTCTTGCATTTTCGCGTAAAAAAAAAAAATCGAAAAGCCCTCACCACCACCACCATTTTGAAGCCGCTCATGCCTGCTCATTACAAAGCCCAAATCCAGCCTAAAAGCCATGGGCTCCACATGGGATCTCCGAGCCGTCTTCAATTACCAAATGGGCCCCCACTTGAGAGCAGCTGAACTGGTCGGTACGCCCCGGGGCCCAACTCTATCCCCACCAGACACAGTGGAAGTCCTCTCAAATAAAGAAAGTCCAATCCTAAAGCCGTCGACTTTTTAAGCTAAATAGTTATTACAGGTCATCATCTCCTCAATATTTAATTAAACAATTTTAATTTAAGAGTAAGAGGATGGACCGCGGACGACAAGTTTCGTGTAGTAAGTTTCTCACAAAACAATTCAAAAGCACGCAAGTTACATCACTTACAAAAGTAACTATTACTAGGTGAAGGCAAACTAAAATAAAGTGAGAGAAGTTAGGGGCAAGCAAGCTGTCGATCTAGTTGATTTTGACTATTTTTTGCCACATCGAACCAAACCAAACTATATTTAAATTGAATCAAATCGGATCAAATTGGTTTGGTACATTTTGGTTCAATTTGTGCTGTTTAAGCCTAAATATGTCAAGTTAGGGAATTTTTAATAAAAAGGCAAGATTATGACTCCTCAAACCTTTCACTCATCTCATATCTTAAAGTTCAAGAGAAAACTTATCAAGTTTAACTGCTTTACAAACTAAAATTGAACTTTTATCTATTAAAATACATTAAAAAATTTATTAGTATAGATTATCTATTCGCCTAAAAAGAGCTTGAGCTTTACAAAATTATGTTCAGAACGGTCGGTTCAATTATTTTGATACAAATATTCTAAAATTGAACTAAGACAATATTTTTCTAAAGCCAAATCGTGTCATCAAAATTTGATTAGTTTATTTCTAAAACCAAATCAAGTCATTGAAATTTGATCGGTTCGATCAATTTAATAGGTTGGAACTGAACAATACTCATCCCTAATAGGAGTGCAAGAATAAACAATTATGAAATTATTATTCCAGTTAGGATTGGATCAAACCAACCATCTATAGTTGTAAACCGGTATTAAAGAGGTTGAAATTAGATTTAAGAAAAGAGACTTGAAATAACAGGTTCAGATTCAAAATGTAGATTTTCTTGGTTAATAAAGAAATTTAGTTCTTGATTTAAGAAAAAAGGAAAAAGAAAAAGAAAGTTCAGTCTTCCTTATGTTTGATTTCCACACCGCCATCACAGAAGAAACCGATAAACCAAGATATAATGGCACAAGATATCAAAAGTAAAATTTCCATCTTCGGCTTCAACGCCAACAGTACATGACCCTTGGATAAAATCAAACTCTGGTGCCAAATCGGAGATCTCAAGTCCGAAGTGACTTGTTACATCATAGATGCGGACACATCTTACAATTTATTGTTGGGATGACCTTGGATTCATGCGAATCGCATTGTCTCATCTACTCTTCATCAGGTCATGAGATATGCTGACGAGGAGGGAGAAGTCAGAACTCTGATTGCCGAGAAGCAACCCTTTATAGGAGTGGAGAACTTTCACACCGACTCGGTCTTCTATTTAGATTCCCAAGAGCCCGAGCAATCAAATGAGGCCGCAGACAGTAGCAACGAAGCTGATATCGAACCCGATTCTGAGGAAGATTGTCCATGCGAGTTGAATTTCGATGTAACTGGTCAGAATGAAGATAATAACAATGTACCGAGTGAAGGCGAGTGGTACATTAATGAAGATTTTAATTTGGCGTACTTGTCTGATGTGTCCTCTGAATATGAACAGATAGAGATGTACTGATTCATGATGCACATTGTACGCCGAGGCATCACTCACTTTGCCTCTAAAATGATTCCTCGCCATATTTGAAGAGATGGAAGATGTGCAGAAGGCTTTCTTCATGGTCCCGTCCAGAAGGAAAGGGCAAAAGTCGATCTATTTCGGTAAGGTCAAACCTGAATTACTCAAGCGAGAGAGTTCAGAGGAAGACTGAGGAGTCTCCCAATTCCATTATCATGAACCTAACTCCATCAAATTGATGAAAAGGATGGGTTATGACTTTGGTAAACAAGAATGTTTAAATTTTGGGAAAGGAAGACGAGCGCCGATTCGGCTTTCTACCCTAGAAGGAAAATCTCTTGATTATTACCATAAAACTAAAAAAGGATTAGGTTATGTCTCAACTCCTCCTTTTTCAGATGACAAGATTGGCAACTGTTTGTGTCAAGATCGTTCATCCAGAACATCCTCATGGGAATCCGATACAAGTGTCGGAGCAATATTTAAAAGCATGTCCGTGAACATGGCTTCAGTTAGTCATCCAGTTGAAGATGCAAAGGATGACCAAGATTGACCGAATCAACCAACAATCCTTGGATCAAATACCTTAACATCTTGTGGGATATACGTTTCAAACAACGCGAATCGCCTATCGAAGATAAGGTGATTCAGGTCAACATGGGGGATAAATCCGATCATAAGCCAATCTTTATAAGTAATAGCTTATCACCACCCGAGAAAGAAGACCTCATATCTCTCATTAGAGAATATATAAATGTCTTCGCTTGGAATTATGAAGACATGCCTGATCTTGATCCCAAAGTAGCCATGCATCATCTTAACATTAATCCGGATGCGAAACCCGTCAAACAGTAACAACGCCGGTTCCGTCCAGAGATCATGGAAGGAATTGAGTCAAAAGTCAAGAAGCTTATTGACTCAGACTTTATCATAGAGGAACAACACCCTGTCTGGGTTGCTAATATTGTTCCCGTACCTAAGAAAAATGACAAGGTCCAAATTTGCATTGACTTTCGCGATCTTAATATTGTATGTTCGAAAGACGAGTTTTCACTCCCCATCACAGATGTCATGATTGATAATACTTGTGGATATGAGAGGATGTCTTTTATGGATGGATTTTTAGGATATAATCAGATTATAATGTACCCTGAAGATGAAAAACATACTGCTTCAGAACATCCCTGGGTGTACTGTTATACAGTAATGCCCTTTGGATTAAAGAATACTGGTGCAACCTATCATCGTTGCATGAATACAATCTTCCATGAACAACTACACAAAAAGATAGAGTTTTACGTGGACGATATTGTAGTGAAGAGCCAAAATAGAGGCAATCATCTTACAGACCTGAAGACGATGTTCGACATCATGCGAACATATCAACTGAAGATGAATCTAACCAAGTCGTTCCTGGGCGTCTCTAGTGGTAAATTTTTGGGATTCATAGTCACATCTAAGGGAATTTCTCTCGACCCATAAAAGGTTCGTGCTATCCAAGAAATACCGCCTCCAAGAAATATCAAAGAGCTCAGAGGCTTGTAAGGTAAATTAGCGTATATCCGGAGATTCATATCAAACCTCTCAGAATGCTGTCAGCCCTTCACCAATTTGATGAAGAAAAAAGTTTCATTTATTTAGGATAGAGATTGCCAAAAGACATTTGAGGAGATTAAAAGATACCTCACTGAACCACCTATTCTTATGGCCCCGATATCAAGAAAACCTTTCCTGTTATACGTGAGGGCCATGGATCGTTCTCTTGGAGCTTTATTAGCTTAGAACAATGACCAATCACACGAGCAAACAATCTACTACCTTAGCAGAACCATGATTAGAGTCGAACACTGGTATAATCCGGTAGAAAAGGAGTGCCTTGCTTTAGTATTTGTTGTCCAGAAGATAAGACACTATTTGGTCGGATAATCGATTCATGTCATCGTTAAAGTAAATCCTTTGAGAATGCTCATGACGAAGCCGTCTTCTCCGAATTGTCATCTAACAAAATAGGCAATCCTCCTATCGCAGTATGACATATAATTTATGTCTCAGAAGGCTGTTAAAGGGTAAGCTTTGGCAGATTTTTTAGCCAACCATCCAGTGTCTGAATCATCCAAATTATATGAAGATTTACCAGATGAAGTCTCCGAAGCTTGTGCAACTCAAGAAGTTATACAAGTATAGAAATTGTTCTTTGACAGTGTGTCTAGAGCAAACCCTAATGGAGGAACCACTACTAGGGGTGATACTTGTATCCCCAGGTAGTCATGTAATCCCAAGAGGATTCTCTCTAATCGCGCCATGTATCAACAATATAACAGAGTACAATGTTTTGCTACTAGGGATGCAGTTGGCCGAAGAGCTCAACATTCGACACCTCGAGGCTTATAATGATTCTCAACTTATTGTAAATCAAGTCCGAGGAGAATATCAAGTACGTAATGAGGACATAGTCCCATATCACTTCGTCGTGCTAGAGTTAGCTCAGAAATTTGAAGGCTTCTTCATTGAATACATTCCACGAGCCCAGAATACATATACGGATGCTTTAGCCTCATTGGCAACTTCTCTAGCATTGCCACCAAAAGAAGAGACGATGATATTCATCATGGGCCGTGACTTGTATCACCCAAAGCTTTCCTTAAAGCACTACTCAAATGAGACAACAACAGAGATCTCCTGTGCAACTTCAATTGAGATAGAACCAAGAGATTAGCAATTCCCGTATATTGACTATGTCTTGTACGAGATACTACCTGATGATTCTAAAGAGGCAGCCACTATCAAACAGAATGCTCTTCGATTCTATTACGACACGGTCTCTCAAACCTTGTACCGTAAATCACATAATAGAGTCTTACTTCGTTGCCTCTTTAGAAGAGAAGCACAGAAGGCTCTTAGGAAAGCTCATGATGGGATGTGTGGAGCTCATCAACCTGGAGCTAAGTTAGGAGACCGTCTACGACGAATTGGCTATTATTGGTCAAAGATGTTTCCAGATGCCATCGATTACGCTAAACATTAGCATGCATGCCAAATCCATGGTGACTTCATTCATCAGGCACCAGGGAACTTACACCTAACATCGGCATCATAGCCATTTGAGATGTGGGGAATGGATATTGTTGGACTCATCACTCCACCAACGACCAAAGGACATCGGTTCATTTTAACAGTGACCGATTACTTTTCTAAGTGGGCGGAGGCAATTCCGCTGAAAGAAGTCAAAGCTTCAAACGTGATCAAGTTCATCAAACATCACGTAATCTATAGCTTCAGTGTACCAAGGCGCATAGTCCATGATAATGGAACACAGTTTGTTAGTCATGGTTTTTAGAGATTCTGTGACAAGTTTAGAATCCAAAGTGTCGCATCGACGACATACTACCCGCCAGCCAATGATCTAGTAGAAGCATTCAACAAAACCATCGTGAAGCTCCTCAAGAAGTTTGTTTCCAAGAGCAGACATGATTAGGATAAAAAGCTTGGCGAATGTTTGTGGGCCTACAGCACAACATTGAAGACCCCTACGAAAGCCACCCCATTCTCTTTGGTTTATGACTGTGAAGTCGTATTACTATTGGAAATCCAGATCCCATCTCTGAGAGTCACTCTTGCGACCTGGATGACAAATGAAGAACAACATCATTGCGTCTTCAAGAACTTGAAGTATTAGACGACAGACAACTTCAGGCTTAACAACAGATCGAGTTGTATCAAGCTCGAATCTCTAAGGCTTGCAACAAGAAGGTCAAAGAGTGAATCTTCAAGAAGGGCGACTTGGTCTTAGCTGTCAGACGACCTATGATGATGACGCACAAGACTAAGAGGAAGTTCAATCCCAAGTGGGAAGGACCCTTTGTAATAGAATCAATCTATTCGAATGGGGCATACCGTCTCATTAACCAGAAAGGCGACATACTCATGATACCTATTAACGAGAAATTTCTCAAGAAATATTACCCGCAAGCCATGAAATCTCCTCCTCCTAATCTCCATCCAAGTCTGAGATAATGAATCAACTTTCCTTAGGTTAGGGGTTGGATATTCCCGTTTCATTGAATAAGAGAGTAACAAATCATGTTTATTTTTCCTAACAAAGACTGAGATGAGAAAATCAATTTTATTTAGATTGGGGGTTGATTACTCGGAATTCATTTGAATGGAGAGTAATAAACCATGTCAAACCTTCCCCAGCTTGTATGTTGTCAAATTAACATTATGCCTCTGACGATCGAAATTATCTGGAATTATTCTAGCAATAATAAAGAGAACTTCTGATTCATGCTAAGTTAACATTACACCTATGACATCTCAAAGGTCCAAACACAACAAAGAAGAAGTAATAACAAGCAGTAAATATTAGCAGTTCATCACAAGCAGATAATAAGTGTTTTGAGAAATAACATATAGTTATTACAAAACCAAAAGTAAGTGCTGCTTAGGGCCAAAACATTAAGTGTTTATAAGTGGAAGGTTGCAAGTTCAGATTCAACTTGAGATATAAGCCTGGCATGCGTCTCCCGAACTTCTTTTTCAATCTCCTTCCGAAGTTGATCATCAGTGAGTGCAGCAGCAGCAGCGGCTTCCTGTTGTAACACTTGAAGAGCCTCTTTCTCTGCTCGAATGACGCTGTAAAGGTCGGCATCCCCAAGATCGAACGCCTCCTGAGTCATCTTCCCTTAAACAAACTTAGCCCTGGCAGAACGACGTTACTTCTGTAAGCTCCAAATGTAGGCCTTCTTTTCGGATATATTTTGTCACCAAACTTCATCTTCAATTATCTTCTTGATTTGGGCGGCACCTACGGCCTGTTCAATCTTGGGCCCAGATCAGTGTGCATCAACTGTTGCAGATAACAAATAGCATTTATGTAGCGACAAAGTTTTTCCACGTAGATCATAGCCCGTCGATAATTTACTCGACCAAGAGCGTTTAAGCCGTCCTCAATTGAAGAGTAGAACTCAGAGAAAGTACCCGATCCGTGTTCAACAATAAAGATGGCTTGTTTTATCACATTCTCTAAATGCCTGACGAGGAACAATACACATTCAGGATTAAGATTACCCTTTCTCGATCTTCGCCAGGGAAGATCATCGAGATGTGTTGAATTAGGGGATCATCCTCTGGGTTGTCATCTCTCAGCGACTCTTCCTTTTCATCATCAGATACGATGATAGGTTCAGTTGGTTGCCTCTTTCGGGCATCTCGTTCATAACGAGTCTTCTCCTCTGCAGTAAAGGGCTTATTTCCCTAGGACCACGATGTGTGGGGTTTAGCAGTGGGAACATCATCTCGAGCTACGAAACAAAAAAAGGGTGGAAGTTAATAAACTTCCTGAAAGTCTAAAAGACTAATCTCAAACGTAGAGGTTAAAACACCCGCATTTTCGATCTCAAACGCAGAGGTCAAAACACCTGTGTTTTCGATCTCAAACGCAGAGGTCAAAACACCGCCGTTTTTGATCTCAAACACAGAGGTCAAGACCCACGTTTTCATCTCAAACGCAAGGGATCAGAAGCCGCGTTCAGATTTCAAAACACAGAAGTTAACATTGTGTTTTATAATTAACACAGAGTCTCAACTCTGCGTTTTAATTAGAAGAAAACAAGTCTTCTTCGTCATCGTCAACCAAGAACCCACTTAGGGTTTTGGACAAACTCGTAAAAAATGAGTAAACAACAATGTTTGCGTACCTTGATGACCAGACACTCGCGATGAGGGCGTCGATGGCGGTGCTGGCATGGAATCGGAAACACCCCTCGTGTTGTTGGTCGACGACAAGACATGAGCTGCTTCCGTGACCCGTTGTAGGCGAGGACTTCTTCTCTTCGAAGCCATGGTCACTGGCGGTTGAGGACAGACGAAAATCATCTAGAGATTCTAGAATTAATGAGAAGAACTCGTTCAAAGAGTTAAACCGGAGGTATGGGTGGTTAATGACACTTGATATGACCGATAAATGTCTATTTATAACAAACCTCCATGCTGTTGATGGCATTGAGTTCTAAAATTCCTGCCTGAACGCGGTCTCCGTAGTATTAGATAAGTCGTTTAGACTTCTGATAAGATGCAGGATTAGACCATGCATTTAAAAAATGAAAAAGAGACTAAAACACAATGATTTTAAAGTCGTGTTCAAATTCCGAATGCTGGGCCTAAACCCGCGTTGCCAGGATTCAACGCAGGGCTTAGCCTTGCGTTTCAGACCCCAAACGCAGAGACTACCTTTGCATTCTAGTTTTTCTAAACGTAAGGTTAACCTTTGCATTTTCCAACATGACATTTATTCTCTAAGGTCATGTACTTATAGCGGCCTTCGAGTCGGCATGGAGGGGGTCTCAAGTCGACACGAAGGAGATCTCGTCTGAGGACTTCATCTTAGACTTCGAGTCGACTAACACCGCCTCTCCAGTCGGCACGAAGGAGATCTCGTCTAGGGACTTCGTCTCAGACTTCGAGTTGACTAACACCGCCTCTCTAGTCGGCACGAAGGAGATCTCATCTAGGGACTTCGTCTCAGACTTCGAGTCGACTAATACCGCCTCTCGAGTCGGCACGAAGGAGATCTTATCTAGGGACTTCGTCTCAGACCTGAAGTCTACTACAAACGCCTTTCGAGTCGACATGAAGGAGATCTCGTCTGGGGACTTCGTCTCAGACTTGAAGTCTACTACCAACGCCTTTCGAGTTGAAACGAAGGAGATCTCGTCTCGGGTCTCGTCTAATCAAGACGTCGTTACCTTTCGAGTCGACACAGGAAGTGTCGTCTCGTTTGGTCAAGACGTTGGCTACCTTTCGAGTCGACACAAGATGTGTCGTCTCATCTGGTTGATTGAGAAGACTGTTGAATCAAAGCTTTCATCGATTGTCGTGGAGGTCGTCGAATTATAACTTCCTCGATCTACGTGAAAATCTTCTAATTGTAGTCTTTTTTTGTTGATATAAAAGTCATTTGATTGTAACTTTTATTGTCGAGTTGTTAATGCAGAAGTTATCAGATTGTAACTTACATCATTGGTGTTTGGTGGATATCAACTATCTGCAGTAACTTTTAGACAACCTACAGAACTCCCTCCAAAGTTTTCGAAAGTTTGTGCTTGACTGGAACGAATTTTCAAAATACTTTGGATCCCCAAATGTGTTTGAGATCTGTTGTTGAATGATGGTTCACTATATCTGTTTTGAAGACATCGTGCACTTGGTCGTGGAAATTTACTGTATGTCGTGGTTTTGTTTCTTGTATTTAGCGACTTCTTTGCTAACTTCCTTGAGATCGACAGCAGATCTCAAACCAATTTTTACTTTTGATCAGAGGATTACAAGCAAGAAACACTAACAATACAAACGGGATGATACTCTGAAGAGCCCTTAAGTTTTACTCCTCTTTATAATAAGCTCCTAACCTTTTCACTTTTGAGGAAGAAGCTCTTAGGTTTTATCCGTTTCTTCTAAGAAACCCTTTAACGTTTCTTTTGACAATGAAGTCCCTAAGTGTTACTCCTCTCTTCTAGGAAGCCATCAACCTTCTTTCTATGACAACGAAACAACCAAGTTAACAAGGAGACCTGGGGGCATCTTAGAAGAGAAGTGTAAAATTTAAGGGCTTCATTATCAAGAGAAGAAAGTCTCGGAAGGGTAAAACTTAGGGATTTCTTCGTAAAAAAAAAAAAAAAAAGCTTGACGGCTGTGTAGGAGAAGGATAAAACTTAGGGGTGGACTATATATTCTCCAACACGAACTCCTAGATCTAAACAACCAATAAAACAACCAACAGAGATTACTGGGTTTTGAGTACCCTTCAACAACAACAAAAGTATCTATTATATCCACTTCTATATATCCTCTTTCACCTCCCCTATGACATTATTAACCACTGAACGGTTTATAAACTTTCAGATCATCAACAACTCCGGCGATGGATCCAGCCGCCGCCGCCACCGACACCACCAAACAACCAACACTCAGAAGCTGCAAACAAACCCACTTCATGCTCCACTTGGGTACTTCTCTCTGCACAATGTACATCTCTATCGGAAAATACACGGTCAACGGCCAGAACCCCAGAGCCCCCATCAACCCCACGACATCGTTGAAGAAGGGGAGAAGCATGGAGATGACGGTTGTCAGGACGACGAATGCTGACCTCCAGACCAACCTGAACAGGTTGAGCCTGAAGGTCTTTGTGGAGCCCAGGGGTATACAGACTTCTGAGATAATGAATTCTGAATGGGGCCAGGTTTGGCGGGCCCATTTCTCGATGAAGGCGAAGAGGGGCTGGCAGTACACCTGGTAGGCGCCGACCAGGTGGATGACGATGGCGGCATTGGCGATGTCGAGCAGCCAGAAGGGGTTATAGAAGCCGAAGCCAGTCAGGAGGTTGCCAGGGGCCTCGTCGCCAAAGGCGGCGTAGCCGAGGCAGCCGCAGAGAAGGTAGAAGAGAGTGGTGATGGCGACGCTGAGGAGGGTGGCCTTCTTCATTACCTTGGATTCTGAGGGTGGTGGAGCTCTGATTGTGTCCTGGAGAGATGAAAATATCCATTTGAGTTGGAAGAAGAACAATTTTTAGAAAATATAAGAAAATTCTAGGAAAACTCTTTTCAACTGAATAGATGTGTGTAGACCTTCGAAATATTTTCGACTGAATTTTTGGGTAAAGAAAAATTTACAAATTCTACCACTAAAGGGTTAGTTAGTGCTTGGCAAATTAATAAAATCTTCTGATTAAACCCTTACATGATGTACACAATTATGAACAGATAACAGGATTATTGTGCAATTTATTATTGATAAAGGGATTTTTAGAAAGTTTTACATGACTTCAGAAGGAAAGAATACCTGGATCTCAATGAGAATGATAGAATAAGAATACGCAAAGGCAATATTTCCAAAAGCTTGCAGGCTCCTCCACACCTTTTGAGTCTCAGTTACAGCACCAATGCTGACTCCAGTAAGACTCCCCTTGATTCCACCATTAACTGTTTTACATCAAAACAGAGGAATTAATACCATGCTTCAATCTCCATGCAGGAGAGAAATTAGTACCATCAACTTACCAATGACTTGAAAAATGCCAAGAGCAAGCCCAATGGTTGAGTATGTGAAGGACATCACAGCAGCAACAATAGAAAGCCACCAAATCTGATCGAAATCTGGGATTTGAGAGAAAATAAGCTCAGTAGCACCAAATATGAGCATATATGGAGTACTGCTCATATGACATGGATTCTTATGCCCTTTCTCATGAAAGCAATTTGATTTCTTGATAGCCCTGATTCAAAAAGGCAAAAATACAAATAAAAATAAAAAAAAAGATAAATCGATACTGTCCTCTGTTTTGTCAAACAAAACAAAAGGAAAACATTGTCCAGAGTTTGAAGCTTACAGCATGCTAATAGAAGCAGCTATTGTGTATCCGATTGCTACCCCAAAAAGGTTCAAGTACTGAATGAATCCACTAAGCTTCACCTTCAACCCCCCTACACAGAACACATCAATAAGCAAATCCACGTCTTTTGGCACATAAAGTGCAAAATTTCCTATATGGGTTTCTTCAAAACTCACCAAGGTTTGCGTGGACAGCATCCATGTAAGTATAATTACGCTTTCCGGTTACAAGATCACCAGACCGATAACAGTCAGCGAGAAGCGAAGAAGTGTAGTAGATAACAAAGGCAAATATAATCATAACAAAAGGACCAGCAACCCAACCAAGTTGAGCAATAGCCCAAGCTAAAGATAGAACTCCAGAGCCAATAACCGCTGTGATAATATGAGCACTTGCCGTCCAAACAGTCCCTAAATCATCAAAATGTTAACAAATATGATGGAAACAGAAAATTTTGAGAATATGGGTTTTTTGAATTTACCTGTTCTTTTGAGCTTTCCGTCGTCATCATAGACTTTTGGGCTTTCTTCAGCATGTTGATGGTTGATGTCTAGAGAGACCTCCATTGAAGCAATGCCCATCTTGAGCTTGAGAAGTTGAAAGGAGGACTCAGTGAAAAACAGAGGAACTGAGAGTAATAAAACAGATTATGCTCTGTTTTTGTAGAACTAAAATGCCTAAGTACAGTTCTCAAGGCTCACAAACTCCCAAGAGAATTATAGAATATGGACAAATTTGTAGTAAATGACTTGCTTCTGAATCTAGAGAGTCTAACTAACAAAACAAGAGAAGAGAAGAAGAGAACAAAGGAAGAGATTGATGAGAGAGGAATGGAGAGGTAGGGTGTGGTTGAGGGGTTTTATATAGAGTCCAAATGAATGACTAATAATAAAATTTTTAATAAAGTTATGTGATAATAAGTTATGGTAATTGAACGTGTAGGCCAAGGTCAACTAGGGGCTCACCAATGTCACTAGTGAGATCCACTAGTGCATTCAAACCCTCACAATCTCTCAAGAGTCTATGACCATTTGTTGTGAATTAGGGGCATGACCTTTTCTTTATCAAATTTGTTTCATTGTCACTGTAATCAGGTATTAAAAAAAATAAACTTTGTTTTCTTACCAAAAAAAAGTTTACAGTCAAATTTGTAAAAAAAAGATTCGTTTTTATAAGTGTAGATGTGAAACATTATAGTTGTTATAAAATAGATAAGAGTTTAACAAAGTGATATCTTTTTCATACATTTAGCTAGTTTATCGCTGATGCAGCACATAACTAGTCATCAGTTATGATTAAGACATATGCTGATAATCTACTAGCAGGAATGTTGTTCATCATATCATCAATACACCAATTAAGTGTGTGAAGGGACACACCAATACCATTTACTCAATAGATAACCACAATTATAAACATAACAATAGCCATATATTTATGAACTGCAATAAAGATTGATGACTACATCTCTAGCCAAACATTGATTTCAAGAAGAAATATTACCTTATGCAAATATTCCTTAATGAGCTCTCGCTAATTGAGGTGATTGAGCTGATATTTTCGTTCTCTTTTTTCTAGGAAGTAATGTTAATTAAGGTGGAAGCATTAGCATTGCTATATATAGGGATTGAAGAGTAGCATTTCAGTATTAATTTGTGTACAACACTGGGGGACCAATTTACAACTTTTTGTAGGTATTATCAACGTGTAGCCCTTGGATCCATCCTTGTTGAAGAAGGGAATTGGGTTCTCTCTGCTTCCGTACGTTACTTTGTTTAGTACTCTATAATTTGAGATGGGTTAGGGATTAACAATGCTAGTGGCTTTAGTACTTGCAATTCACTAGAATTTAGAAAGAGAATAATTGAAAGATTTATGTGCCCAAACCCTTTTAGTGATTAGATCAGGAAAAGCTTTAGCAAGGGAGGAGTTCATTATGAATCTAACTACTGATATTTCTGGAAAAAAAAATGAAAGCTGTCTCATGTTAGTGACCAGAAAATTATTAGAATTTGTTTATGGCAGTAAACAAAAGATAATGAAATAGAGCAGAACTTTCCAAACGTTATTATCCTTGTATATACAATGTTAGAAACAATTATATTACTATTATCTAATATGATATCAGAGTACTAATTTTGAAAAAAAAAATTCCTTGACCATACTTCATCATTTAAATTAAACATAAAATACTAATATGAATCTTTCCATATATAGTATAATAATGGTTATGATGTGGCGACTCATTTTGCTATATGAGCTCACGAGAGATAACCATGTGTTGAGGCCTATCTTGCTAGTCACATCAAAAGGTGTGGACTTCACTATTCTTATATCTTGGTAGCTCATTTAGCAAAATGAGGCACCACCTCATATCAATTATTTCAGTTGTAGCCGTTTGACTAATAGAAAATAATATCTAATCAATGGTAGACAAATGTCTCACATTACGTATAATCAAGTTGGCACCTCAGGATAATCAGAGGCCCAATTCGGTTGCCTCGATATACAGACATTTTGCGAGGACGACTCGAAAGACGTCATATGTTGACGACCCGAAAGACGTTGTGCATCAACCCCTGGCTGAGTCGACTACTTAACTGCTCCACTCGGCCGACTCATCGGCCAATACCTTGCGAGGGTAACTCAAAAAACGATACCTCTTGACCATCTGACGAGTAGAAATGCGACGAAATGCCTCGAGCCTCGAGCCCCTCCTGTGCACTGCTGACAATCACCTTGCAATAAATACCATTAAATGCATTATGGGCGCCATCATCCCTCTACTCCAAATAGTATTTATGACACATCGGACTACGTCGGCATCACACACCCCATCACTTCGCATTAAAACACCGTAGTGACCTCTTCTCCACTCGCCGTCCGACACCTGTAAAGTTGAGACTGACGTGAAAGCTAACATGTGCTCGGCTAAAATTACCCTTCTACCCTCCTGCCCCTACTAGAAAAGAGGATATTATTTTCAATTACAAGAGAAACCTTTTCTCATTACTCTCTAAATTTAAGAACTACTACAGTTCCTTTTACTTATCCACACATGCAGCTCACTGACTTGATCATTGGAGGAACAATTAGGGAATCATACCCCCGCCCTCTTACAATTTGTTACTTGTGCAGGGAAGAACAACTTGCTCAAGAACTGGACATTCGAAGAGTTAGATGACATCCATCAATTTAATCAACTTCTTTTATTTGACTGTGTGATTCCATACATCAACAATTTCCTCTCTCTCTCTCTCTATATATATATATATATATATATATATATATATATAATATTTTTTAAAAAAGAGTCTAACGAGAGAGCCATGTGGTGAGACTCACCTGGCTAGTCACATCAAAAAGTATGGACATTACCACTCTATTTGTTGATAGCTTATCATATTCCTTTTAAAAGCATGAGTTCCAGAAAAGGTTCCATGATCAACATTACTTATTATTTTGAATATTTCATTTAAATCTTAATTTATCCTAATCCTAATTATATCTTATATAAATCTCACGTGAACTACCTATAGCTTAACAATTAAAAAAAGATTAATAAAATACATGAAATACTATTTTGAATATTTTATTTAAATCTTAATCTGTCCTAATACATAAAATATTACAAAAAATCCAAAAGTTTCAAAAAATGCACAAAATACCCTCAAAATTTAAAGTTACACAAAACACCCTAACTTTTCAAAACTAAAAATATCAAACATGAAATTTAAAATTTGCAATAAAATAACCTCAAAGTTACAAAAATTATGAAGTATACCCTCAAAATTTTAGAGTTATAAAAAATATTCTAATATTTAAAAACTTACCACTAACACCCGAAATATGTAAATTATAAGCATCCAACTTAGAATTTAAAATTTTCAAAGAACGCTATCAAAATTTTAAAAATTTTAAAACACACCCTTAAAAGTTCAAAATTACAAAAAGCTAAAATTTTAATACCTAGGAAAGAAAAGAGTAATTATTTGATATTCTTTCATTAAAAATATGTAAATTTAACTTCTAATTTAACCTTTACTATCTCTTTTTAACATCCAAAAATAGTCTAAGTTGATACTAGTAAAAAATAGCAATAATAATATTAAAAATATCAAGTTAAAGAATAACAATTTTAAAAATACATGACAGATTAAAATTAACGTCACTATATAAATTAAAGGCACTGTATATTATTTTACTAATAACATTAATTGATAGAAGACTAAATTACATAAAACTAATAATAAACTATAATATAATAGCTTAGCATTAATTGATTATAATGTATAAACATTAATATCTAATGTTCCTAATATTTATGAGATAAAAAATACAATGACTATAGAAAAACTATAAGAAAGTTTAGAGATATCCTTCAAAAGAATTAAGTTGTTTTCATTTCAAATGGAGAAGTGATATTAACAAATGACATATCTATTAGAGAAGCATCAATTGAATTGCATATCTATCAAAGAAGCACTAACTCAGCTCCCTTGAAGAATATATTAAACAACTTCATCCCAATCAAAGAAGCACTCTCCATGAACGATACAAGAAAATTAGAAATTATTTATACATTTTCATACTTTATTCTTCAAATACTAATGGAACCATAAACTTAATATAAAATTACGTACATATAGTCTTGCAATAGAAACTAAAGTGAAGTCATTGATCAACTATGTTGCAAGATGTAACAAGTCAGATAAGAGGAGGGAAATCATTGTAATGAACAAAAGGTATATGATACTTATTTACAATAATGTAAGTTAAAAAATTTAAAATCAACCTTTTTTCCTATAGTGGCAAAACTCTGTGTGTAACTTTATTTGAGGCTATGGCTACAACCAAAAGATCAATTCTTGAAGACATGATCAAAGATATGTATCTAATAGCACTATCAGATTTCATGATCATTAAATATGAATGTAATATATTTCATTACTAAAATTCTTATTGAAAGCCACTAACACAAAACTCATCTTATATCTATATCAAATTTATAAGGTCAACAATATATACCAACCCAAAGACATAACTTACTGAAGAAATAATATAATGGTAAGTAAGCCAAATAAACATACATATAATACAATAAAGAAAATTTGCATTTTAAAGCTAATATGCATCTTTCATTCAGAGCAAGCTATCACGACAAAAGCAACTCCATCAAAGCTCTTTTCAAACAGAGCACATATTTAAATTATTAATATATGCAATTATCACAACATCAAAGCTCTTTTCAAACAGAGCACATATTTAAATTATTGATATATGCAATTATCCGAAAGAGATATGATCTTACAAGAATTACTCTAAGGTTTATACAATTAAACCTAAAACAGTTAAGCAATATATAGACAAGATATTGCACCTATAATGCAAAGATAGCTAACATTTATAATAGAGTTTAGCTGTGATTCTATGCTTGCAAGGGCTACAACAAGAAGGTAGAAGAAGATGTTAATAAGAGTGTCCAAATAATAAATATCACAGAATTATCGATGACCTAGTATCAAGACTGTTGGGTCATTTTGTTTTGATGATGATTTACAAACAATTTATATCTAATGTTATTTGTCTAGTATTTGTGTTTTGTATCTATTCTAGGCAAACAATACGTTAGAGGTTGGATGAAATTGCGCCATAACGATCATATCAAATGGAGGTTGGCGGAATTAGTGGAGTGAAGCTATGCATTCAAGTTAAGATCCAAGTTCAAACTTCATCAATAAGTTTACCAAGACGAACATATT
Source organism: Asparagus kiusianus (assembly GCA_022839385.1). NCBI lineage: Eukaryota > Viridiplantae > Streptophyta > Magnoliopsida > Asparagales > Asparagaceae > Asparagus > Asparagus kiusianus. Next base: position 19,669 of record BQKN01065925.1, on the reverse strand, counting down.
GAAGATCTATCAAGCTGTGGTATATTAGTTGTTTTGTAGCGTATATTGTGTGAATATATTTCAAGCTTAATATATATACACACACAATTTTGATTTTATTACAAAATGAGTTCATTTGAGAAAACAATGCAATATTGGTTTATTAATCTTGTTTACATTACATTCATGTTTTATAATGTTTATAAAAGCATTTCATAAAGTTTCCACATGTTCTTACATGTCAAACTTCATTTTCAAGATTCATCAAAAACATGTATTATGTATATTTTTTATAAATGTTGAGTTTTCATAAATATGAGGACCTTTTTATAAAATTTCTTTTCAAACAAGTTTGTCAAAATGTTTATAAATTGTTTACAAAGTTTTATATTTTTTGACATTTATTTACTATTTTTTACAGAGCCTTAAAACTCAATTTCAAAATCGATTCAGGCTGATAACCTGTTATCAGTCGACTGGTCAGTCGACTGATGACATCAGTCGACTGATGTGTCGACTGATGAAAGTGCCTATAATCATCAAAAGTCTCTGTTTTATTTTGGTCGACTGATGATCCATCAGTCGACTGATAAAATATCATCAGTCGACTGATAAGCTGTCAATTACTTGTAACGGTCAGCTCATCAGTCGACTGATAAAACCCGTCAGTCGACTAATAAGCCTTCCAACGGTTAGTTTTGTGTAGTTTTTAGATTTTTATTTTTTGAGCTGTTTTGTCTTTTTCTCTGGGTTTTGGCTGATATCTTGATTGCCTATAAATACCCCAGTGTATTCAACTCTTAAAGCCAATCAAGAAAATTATTTAGTCAAGTTTTGAAAAAGTTTAGTTTATGTTTAAGCATTGTTTTAAGTTTGTTTCAAAAGAGGAGTTTTTCACAAGGATGAAGCTTTTGATTTCAACTGAGGAATTCATCCTCATCATCTATCTACAGCTCCTTGTGTTTATAAAGAAGATTTCTAACTTTTTTATCTAGCTTATTTATCTTTTGATTTTCATATTCATATCTTAGCTAGTTTTATTTGAGTTAGAATTTTATTGTTCTCATTTATTACTCACACCTCAATTGAGCTTTTAATATTATTCATACAATATATTATTCATATCTCATTTGCTAGGATATATTTATTAATTAGTTTTAAATTGACATAAATCAGATTAGATTAGCATAAACCTTATTTACCCTCCTCTAGGGTTCTTTCCTAGCGGTATTAGGGTGCTTTCAATTGGTATCAGAGCTTGGTACTCTTTGATTTAAGGTCTAACCATCTTGAGTTAAATATCCAAGTTATCTTTTGTACTAATCTAATTTTGAGATTTATTGTTATCTTACTTGCATACATATAGATATTATGGACATGCATTCTGCACTTTGTTTAGGCTATGATCCTAATGTTGCTCCTAGAATTAGTAATTTCCCCTATGAACAATGGTGTGCTATATTTAACCTTTTTGTTAGATCTAGACATTTTGATTTGTGAAAAATTATTAATTGTGCTTATATTATACCTATTTTGGAGAAATCTAAGTGGAGCAAAAAGGATAAAAAAATATTTACAATGAACAAGATTTTATTAGAGTACTTGCTAAATGCTTTTGACTCATCTCTTTCTAACAAATTTGTTCATTTTGATAGTGCTTACAAACTTTAAAAATTTATAGAAGCACATCAAGGAAACTTGGAGGCAATCCGACAAGCTTTGGAGGATTCTTCTTTAAGTTCATGTGGAGCATCATGCATACGTTCACCAGGGGATAACCCTAGTGTGGTAAGCGATCCGGAATCCGATAATGAATTATCCATTTATGATATCGCATGTGCATATAAAAAATTAATGAATGCATACAAGAAATTGCAATATAATTTTATTGATTTGAAAAGCAATCATGTTAGTCTAAAATCCGACCATGAGTCGCTCGCTTCCAAACTTGATATAGTTATTAAAGAGAATGCTATTTTGAAAGAAAACAGTGAGTTATTAAGTTCGGAAAATGATAATATGTCTTCATCTATTGCTATCTTAACTCATGCTAATAAAGATGCCATGCTAGAAGCAGTAGCTATTGGGAATGAATTTGATTTTTTTTAAGAATAATCATGTTTGTTGTAATTCTAATGTTAATGCTAATATGCCTAATGATGAGTTGAACAATATTAAAAATCGTATTTCTTCTTTAGATTCAACTCTAACTATATGCATTAACAACCATAAGAAGCTTGTAAATATGTGTGCTAAGTCTCATGCCAAACATCCCACACATCATGCACACATATATAGCAAAGTTTACAAATGTTCTATTTGTGGTCGTAAAGGCCGTTTATCTAAATTTTTCTATGATGCACAAAAAATCTAAAAATGTTAATATTAATGCTTCTTGTGCATCTCATAAGGCTTCTTCATCACACACACATGTACATGCACACACTCATAAAGTTAATCATAAGCATGCTCATGTGTTTAAATGTGATCCATGTGGTTGATTTAGCTATTTGGCAAAGTTTTGCTTTAATTTGAAAAAGATTTCACTTTTGCCAAATAATTTTAAAGACCACAAAAGTTTAAGTGTGATCATTGTGGTAGATTTGGTCATTTGGCTAAATTTTATTTTGATTTGAGGAGAGTTTCTTGTTTGCAAAATAATTTTTAAGATAAACCTATTTTTACAAATGAGTCCCGTGCACAACCGTTTTGTCAACATAAACAAATGCTTCTTTTCTATTGTACTTATTACAATCAGAATGATCATTTGAGTAATTTATGTTATGACCATGTCCGTGCACCACATGCGCCCAAATGGGTTTATAACCCTAGGGTTTTGAGCTTGAATGATAGGGGTCATGTCCCTAACTAATCCGGCACCAAGAGTGCTTGGGTGCCAAAAAATTTTTAAACCAAGAATTTTATTATTTTTTATTTTTTATGTCTTGGTTTTGAAAAATGTTTTTGAATTTTTTTTGAATATGAAAACAATTTTTCTTTGATCAATTCTTTTGTTTTTATGATTATTAGTTTTGATTTTGATGAGAGGTTTGTGTTTATATAACCCCCCCCCAGGTTTATTGGGTGTTTATTCCCAAATCTTATTTACCGGGTGCTAAAATGTTTAATTATATGGGTTGAAATAAGCTTAAGAGCTTGATATATTTTCCTCTCTTGCCTTATATGGTTTACTTTTATGGATTTTATTTGATTTATGATTTCATTTGAGTGATTTGTTTTCATTTGAAAACTTTTTGCATGATTCTCATATTCTTTTTCTTTTGATTTCATAAATCTACTTTTATACATGGTTTTTATGTTTGTATAATGAGACATTATTTCATAATGACATATCAATATGTGTTCTCATTGTCTTTTTGTATTGTAGGCATCAAAAATTGCCGATAGGTCCCCGCACACAGTTCAATGTCAACGAGCGACGATGGAACGTCACTACCCGGTTCACAAGAATTCCAACGACGTCGGTAAACGCCTGAAGTGAACCGACGGACTACGTGAGCCGACAGAATGTCAGAATCACGGGGATACGGATTGACCGAAAACCCCGCAACCACCGCAATTGGGCCAACGCCCGCCATGCCCCGATCACCCCACTGATAATCCAACCATCGGGGCCTACAGAGCTCGCCGTCACGATTCCAACGCATCCGAAATCACTCAAATCCGAGTTCGGATGAAAAGTCAACGGCGAGTCAACGGCGAGTCAACGGCGGGACAACGGTGGCGTCTCAACTAACATAAAACACCCCGGGGGTGTCTGAAAAAATCCAAGACACCCCAAGGGTGTCTCGGAAAATCCAAGACACCTCAAGGGTGTCTCGGAAATTCCGAGACACCCAAGGGTGTCTCGGAAAATCTGAGACACCCAAGGGGTGTCTCGGATTTTTTGAGACACCCCACGGGGTGTCCTTAGTTATTTCAGCCACCCCCCCTCTTGGTTTCCTATAAATAGGCCCTCTAGGCCTCCGTTCTCTTGGCTCGGATTTTTGGAGAGGAATTTCTGGTCTTGGGTTTAACCTCGAGATCTGAAATTTTGGAGAAGAGCAGCGAAGCCCTGCCGGATCGAAGAGCGAGAGGTCTTCATCTTGTCCTTCATTCACCCCTTTCTGTCCTTAGTATTGCCCATTAGCGGTGACTACTAAGAAGAGCTAGTGCCTCGTTTAACCGAGGCATAAGCTTTAAACTTCTAAGATCTCACGCGGATCGACGAAGTTCTGCTTCTATATCCCATGCGGATAGACGAAGCTCTGCCGGATTTTTCCGGAAGGATCTTGAAGAGTCGGCGGTCCACGGATATCGACGTCCCCGTCACAGGCCAACAACCCACGCAAGCGAGACCGAACCAAACCGGGATCTCGTGTTTATTTTCGATAAAGTTGTAATCTTTGTTTTCATTTAAATTCTGTTGTAACGATTGAAGTTGTAACAGATATCAAAGCAATGAAAACATCAACTTTTGACGGAAACAAGCTGGCGACCACAGTGGGAGCCGCCGACCTCGCTGCCGAGATCGGAGTGACGCAACCGGCCTTCAAGATCCGGGTGAATGAAGAGATCGAATACGAATTCGATCAGAAGAAGTTCGAAGAGTACCTCTCCTCCTCCTCCTCCAGATCCGCCTCTCCGCAACGGCGTAGAAAGAACTCATCTCCCAAAAGGGCTCGCGGGATCTCCAACTCCTCAATCCGAGACTCCGCCATCGCTGCCACTACGCCCGTACCACGCAACGGCCCCGCGTCGATCAGCGTGGTTAAGGCTGTAGATCCGGCCCTCACAACCGCCACAAAGGCGATAGGTGATGCTGCTCCAACTCCATCAAAGAGAGCGATCCAAAGACGCCGCCAACGCCTCGCTCAACAGCTCGCCAGGGCTAAGGAGTCCAAAGATGGAGTGCGCTATGCAGAGGACCTGAAGTCGAGGCGGCAACAAGAGCAACGGCAAGCAATCAACCTCCCCTCCCAATCAGGAGCGAGTGAGTGGATCCGCGTCAAAAGGAACCGCTCCACGCTCGAGGAGCGAATCAAGAAGCGCCGTGCTCTACTTGCACACGCCCGGCTCCTCCTAAAGAAGGCAGAGGAGATGCAGCAAGGAACGGTGGTCAAAACACCGTCTACAAGCAAACTGGTGTGGGTACGCAAAACAAACCCAACACCTCAAACCAAGAAGGGCAAGATTATCGCCCAGAGTTCAACCAAATCAGAGCCTACTCTTCCTGTACCGGCACCCTCAACAGGGCCAGGTAAGAAAGGGGATCATTCAAGATCCCAGGTTCCTTTGACGAGTCGCCTTGGTCCCTTATCGGAGAACCGAGGAAGAATACCCGTCAAAGAACGGCTGGGACCATTGAAAGGTCCCCAAATTAAAAACCAGACTGGGGGTGGAATCAATCCCCCCAAGAATATTGACAAAGGGAAAGCCCCTGTTACCGACCGCACTGAATTGCGAGTCGAGCTGAAAGAGCCCGTTCGATTTCTACGCTCTCAAAAGCGTAAAATTGAACGGGCCACTCTTGAAAAATCTAACCAATTTTTGCATTCCCAAAAGGAAACACACTCGTCTGAGGATGAGCGTGTTATACCGAGGGACATCCACCAGCACTCCGTAGGTTGCTCCAGCTATCAAGCTGATGAGCTGTACTACAGGGCTGGGGGTGTGGAAAAATCTCGAAAGAGGTACATGCAGGATATGGAGTCCCACTGCCCATGTGCCAACATTATCAAGGCAGTGCTGTCCGAGTGTTGCTGTGCTCAAACCCCAACAAGAATCTCGGTGTTCGAGAGACTCTCCAAGCCGAAGCGTTTCCACAAGAAGAAATCGCTCCGCCGAGAGGATGAATACTCGAAAGTGTCAGTCAACATGACCGACAGAGGGGGATCAACACCACGTCTTAACTTGGAGCAGCTTGCCGAGGCATCCCGATGCATGACGTGGTTACGGTCGGGAACCATCAAGCGAAAGAATTACCCAAGAGTACACAAGGGACTTTCCCTAGAGGAGGAGGAATCCGATGCTGATTCTGATACCTGCTCCGCCGTCGCATCCGACGACACAACTTCGAGTGTGGGCCAACCTTATGAATCGCTCATGATCAGCGCCGAACAAGTGTCGAAGATACTTGAAGAAGCCCTGGCCAAGCAGAAGGAGAGCTTCAAATTTGAAATGGAGATGGCCATGCAGCGGATGAGGGAGATGCACGACCAACAGATCGCGGCGATGACGGTTCACCAAGGAGAACCGAGCCAACGCAATCCAGAGGAGCATGAGCGGGAAGCGGATAATGTCAACATTCCTCCCATCAATACCAACACTGGGGGTGGTCCCGCAGAAGATAATGCAAAAGAGGACCACGCCGCCTCTCCCAGAAGCCACTCGAAGACCGAGATGATTGAGGACAGGAAGATGAAAGACCTGGAGAGCAAGATCAATGCATTGATGAATGCTCAGGAGGTAAAAAGATCCGGTATACCCTGCCCATATCCGAGGGAGTGGGAATCAATCCCATATCCGGCAAAGTTTAATTTAATTAACTTTACGCCGTTTGATGGGAAGGGTTCCCCTACCCAACATTTAATCTATTTCAAGTCTCATTTAGGAATTATTTCCGGAAATGAGCCCCTCATGGTGCGGTCATTCGTCGGCACTCTTCGCGGAGCTGCCTTCGATTGGTATCGCCGTCTCAAGCCTGGAAGTATCAATGGCTGGGATGACATGGAGGACATGTTCCTAACAAACTTCTTTGATGACGATACCGAAGTTTCAATCGGCACGCTGTTCGATGAAAAGCAAAAGAACGGCGAGACGGTTGAAAACTTCGTGAAAAGATTCCGGAACAAAGCTATGAATTGCAGGGATCCGGTCAGCGAGGATTTCATCCTCGAGACTTGCCACAACAACCTTACGCTCGACATCCTCGAAGCCATGGGAATGGCGCCGTCCAAAACCTGGAAGGACTTGAAGATGCGGGGAGAAAGAGCCGAGCGATTCCTCAAGAGGAAGAAGGCGGAGAGAGGGCAAATTCCCAACAATACCCCGCAACCAAATTTTACCCCCAAGGGTAAAGGGAAGGCGCATGCGAATGCGGTGGTCGCAAATCAAGTCTTTGAAGTACAAGCACAACCGCAACAGCCGCAGCAGCCGCAGCAGCCACAGCAGCAGCAACAGAGGGCGCCTCAACAACCCAGGTGGCAACAACAGCCCCAGAAGCAAAAGGTTGGGGAGCCAAGATTCCCAAAAGTCTACTCATTCAAAGAGGATGAAATCCCGGGTATTTTCAAATACCTCGTGGAGAACAACAAGATCAAGCTGCCGCCAATTCAGGATCAGGAGGATGCCAAGAGGGTCAACGATCCAAAATATTGCGCATTCCACAGAGCAGTGCACCATCCTACCAAGGTGTGCTACGCTCTCAAGGACAAGATTCAGGCCCTGATCGATGTTGGGGTCATCACTATGAAACAGCCCAAAGAGAAGAAGGTGGGTGCGAACACCGTATCCATTAGCTTTGGATCTGTTCCCTCGAGTTGGTTCCAACACGAGTCAGTGATCAAAGCGGCGGTGAAAACAGTGAACGATGATCCACACCAGCAGCGCCAGAAAGGGCTTGTGCCACACACAGCCCCAAATGGCGAGATCTTGTGGGTTCATCCGGACTTGATCGCAGATGAACAGTGGGCCGGGACCTCTTCCACAAAGAACAAGAAGAAGTCGAAGAGGAAGGGCAAAACATGCTACGGTGCTTCTGCCATACCAGGGGTGGATGATGACAAAATCCCGACCTTCCCACTTTCTGAGGATGAGCAGGAAGCCTTTGCAACTCGAAGCGGGAACGAATATCACTTCAAGTATCCGGAGGCCACTGAGCAATTGGGTACCAAAACCCCACCTTCTAAGACATTGGCGGAGTTAGGAATTTCAGCAATTCCCCCAACACCTGCGGTGGCTACGGAGAAAATCCCGCAGAAGGATAAGGGAAAAGAGCCTGTACGTCAAGAAACTCAGAACCCGAGACCGTCTCGATTCAATAATCCAATTGGACGAGACAAACCGGGGAATGCAAGCTCTCCACCTCACTTCGACATTATGGCGCAATTGGCCAACATCCCGGCTCGCATAACCCTGTACGAGTTGCTGCGGTTGTCAAAGGATACACGGAAAGCGCTACAAGAAGCCTTGAGTGATTCCGAAGCCTTCTTGACTCGGATCAAGCCATCTTCTGAGGAACCGGAGTCGTCAGCTCAACAATGCAATCTGGCGGCACATCACTTTCCCTGCATCTCTTTCACCAAAGAAGACATGCAGACAAAGAACTCCAATCATGATAGGCCGTTGTACTTCACCGGGCATATTGGCTCCAGCGTTGTCAACCGGATCCAAGTCGATCCGGGTTCCGCTGTGAGCATCATGCCATTCCGATTGATGCATCATCTCGGAATCCCGACTAGCAAATTAGCGTCCACTGGCACGACGATTTACGGATTCAACACCAGCGGGTCCAAACCCTTGGGGAAGATCCGAATTAAGTGCCAGATCGGGGATTTGAAGTCGGAGGTCACATGCTATGTGATTGACGCGGAAACCTCCTATAATTTACTGTTGGGTTGGCCTTGGATCCACGGTAACCTTATAGTCCCGTCAACCCTGCATCAATGCCTCAAATATGTGGGCACAGATAATGAAGTCAAGACGGTGGTCGCGGATAAGCAACCGTTCAAGGGATTGGAGAATTATTTCACCGATTCCCTTTTATACGGCGCTGAATCCGATACTGAACCATCGGCCCAAGGAACGGACAGCGGAGATGAAGCTGATACCGAACCAGGGCTTGATTATGATGGCGGTTTTGTTTTAAACGACATTGTACCCATTGTAATCAATCTTGACGATGATGAATCATCGGAAGATAGTTGTAATTGGCAACTTGCCGAAGAACTATCAATAAACGATGATTTAGAGTACTCGACGGGTCTTGATGATATCACCAACGAACTCTATGCTAACCCTGATTTATATATGCCTCTTTAATCATTTTGTTTGACGAAGAAGCAGGTACACGACCCTTGCGGAACAACGCTCATCATCCCCGCAGGGATTGGGGGTGGAAAGGAGGTCGTCTACGGCAAAGGAAGAGCATCTCCGATACCCAACCATTTCTTGGAAGAGAAAGACGACGACGATAAACCAGCCCGTCATCTATCCAAATACGATGCGAAAGCGCGTAACATGATGGAAATGCATGGCTATGACTTCAAGATCGGAGAGGGTCTTTTCTTTGGTCGAGGTCCACGGGTTCCACCCCGGATGGCCTATGTACCGAAGGGAAAACCCGATAATTACTACCGCCACAAAAGAGGTCTAGGCTATGTCTCATCAGATGATGAGTGTGGCTGGCAAATCATCGACCAAATCGCTAACAAGACTAGGAAGGGATATTCTTCCGACTCTTCGGGTTGGGATTCCGACGCTAGTCTTGGTGAAGTGTTTAAGAAGCTAATGTCGAACATGGTCACGGTTGATCCAACGACAATAGAAGAAGATGATGAGATGCCGACATGGGAAGACCCGTGGGTTCATCACTTAAACATGCAGTATGGCGACCGGTTCGAGCAGAGAGAGCCTCCTACCGAAGACCAAGTCGTTCAGGTGAATATGGGAACCGAGGAAAATCCAAAGCCAATATTTATCAGCGACAGCCTCTTACCTGAAGAGAAGGAGGAGTTGATTTCTCTTATCCGGGAGTACATCGACGTGTTCGCCTGGAATTATGAAGACATGCCAGGTCTCGACCCAAACATAGCAGTGCATCGTCTCGACATCAAGCCGGAGGTCAAACCAGTCAAACAACAACAACGACGGTTTCGTCCGCAAATGATGGAAGCAATCGAAGCTGAAGTCAAAAAGCTTGTCGATTCAGGATTTATCCGAGAGGAACAACATCCCGAATGGCTTGCCAATATTGTTCCGGTCCTAAAGAAGAATGGGAAGATCCGGATATGCATTGACTTCAGGGACCTCAATGCTGCTTGCCCAAAAGATGACTTTCCTCTCCCCATCACGGATGTTATCATCGACAACACGTGTGGGTTTGAGAGGATGTCCTTTATGGATGGTTTCTCTGGTTACAACCAGATAAAGATGCATCCAGATGATGAAAAGCACACGACATTTAGAACGCCTCTCGGCGTATTCTGCTACACAGTCATGCCCTTCGGCTTGAAGAATGCGGGTGCTACATATCAGCGAGCTATGTCGAAGATCTTTCAGGAACATCTCCGAAAGACGGTCGAATGTTACGTGGACGATTTGGTCGTGAAAAGTCGTGATAAGAATGATCACATCAAAGACTTGAAGACCATGTTCAATTTAATGCGGGCCCATCAATTAAAGATGAATCCCACTAAGTCTTTCCTCGGAATGGCTAGTGGAAAATTCCTGGGGTTCGTCGTCACCACCAAAGGTATTCACATTGATCCAGACAAAGTAAAGGCGATCAATGAATTGCAACCTCCGAGGAACCTCAAGGAGCTCAGAGGACTGCAAGGGCGATTGGCGTATATCCGTCGGTTTATCTCAAACCTTTCGGGGAAATGCCAACCGTTCTCCAGGCTCACAAAGAAGGGCGTGTGATTCGTATGGGACGATGCCTGTCAAAAGGCGTTCGAGAGTATTAAGGAATATCTCTCGAAACCTCCCGTACTCGTCGCACCGAAATCGGGCAAACCGTTCTTGATTTATGTCAAGGCGACGAGCCACTCATTAAGTGCACTGCTGGCACAAGATGACGATAACGGTCACGAGCAGGCGGTATACTACTTAAGCCGAACTATGGTGGGCGCGGAATCTCGATACCCTATGATTGAGAGAGAATGCCTCGCTTTAGTGTTCGCCATCCAGAAGATGCGGCATTACTTGGTTGGACAAACCATCTACGTCATCTCCAAAGTTAACCCGGTCCGAGTGTTCATGACTCAACCGGCTTCCATGAGCTGGCGATTAGCGAAGTGGGCTTTACTCTTGTCCCAATACGATCTGCACTTCAAACAGCAGAAGTCAGTAAAAGGACAGGCCATCTGTGATCTCCTGGCATCTAATCCAACAACGGACGCCGCCGAGATATATGACGACCTACCTGATCAAACCCACGAAGTCAACGCAACTTCGCACCAGCAAGTATGGCGTTTGTACTTCGACGGAGCTTCACGAGCAGCTAATGCCGCAGGTACTCCTGGATGTTCTAAGGTCTCCTCCGGAGTTGGAGTTGTCTTAGTTTCCCCAGGAAAACATGTGATGCCTCGAGCCTACTCATTAACTGAGCCGTGCTCAAATAACGTGGCAGAGTATAACGCGCTGATTATAGGGCTCAATTTCGCCAAAGAGCTGGGGGTTGAGTACCTCGAAGCTTTTGGCGATTCTCAATTAATCGTCAAACAGGTCCAAGGGGAATATGAAGTCCGAAGTCAGGATCTAATCCCGTATCACAAGATAGCGGTAGAGCTGGCAGAATCGTTTGAAGGATTCTTCATCGAGCACGTTCCGCGGTTGCAGAACACCTACGCAGATGCGTTAGCAGCTTTAGCTGTATCCCTGGCACAGCCACCTGGGACAGAACAATTCGTCACGGTAAGAACTCACCAACTCTTAGTGCCGCTTCACGATGAAGACGACAAGGAAGAAGAGGTTCAGGAGGCGCACACAACTCAGGCTGAGTTCGAACCTCGAGATTGGCGTTTCCCCATTATCGACTACGTCCTACACTGAATCTTGCCAGAAGACGTGAAGGAGAGAGAGTCGATCAGACGAAGAGCTCCGAGATTCTACTATAATACAGAGAATCGAACGCTATACCGCAGGGGGTATGATGGCATGCTGGCATGTTGCATATCAACCAAAGAAGCTGAAGAAGTGCTTAAAGAGGCACATGAAGGAGAGTGCGGTGCGCACCAACCTGGTCCCAAGCTTTATGATCGCATCAGGAGAATGGGATACTTTTGGCCCTCCATGATGCATGAGGCCATTGTATACGCCCGGAAGTGTCACGCGTGTCAAGTACATGCGAATTATATGCACCAGCCTCCGGAACATCTACATCCTTCGGTTACGTCGTGGCCGTTCGAGACCTGGGGAATGGACATTGTTGGTCCTATAAATCCCCCTTCGGTTAAAGGCGATCGGTTCATCCTGGCGATCACTGATTACTTCTCCAAATGGGCTGAGGCAGTCCCACTCAGAGAAGTCAAGACGAGCAACGTCATTGCATTCATCAAGCACCATATCATCTACCGGCATGGCGTTCCAAGACGAATCATACACGATAACAGTCCTCAATTTATCAGCAACGCCTTCATAAGGTTCTGCGAAAAGTTCAAAATTCAGGACATCTCGTCAACAGCCTATAACCCCACAGCAAACGGGTTAGCTGAAGCCTTCAACAAGACTATCATAAAGCTCTTGTCAAAGCTTGTGAAGAATAACAAGCGAGATTGGGATGATAAGCTCGGAGCAGCTCTATGGGCCTATCGTACCACGGTACGTACACCGACCGGCGCAACTCCATACTCATTGGTGTATGGATGTGAAGCCGTTCTCCCTTTGGAAATTCAAATTCCATCTCTTCGGATCGCTCTTGCAACCCAGATGACGACCGAAGAACAACATCAGAAACGCCTTGAGGAACTCGAGATGCTCGATGAGAAGCGCTTGGAAGCTCAGCAGCATATTGAGTTTTATCAAGCCAGGATTTCTCGAGCCTTCGACAAAAAGGTTCGACAAAGGAGTTTTAAGGAAGGGGACTTGGTCTTAACCGAGAAACGTCCTATGATCCTTAACTCCAAGAAGAAAGGCAAATTCGAACCCAAATGGGAAGGACCGTTCGTAGTAGAAACAGTTTACTCGAACGGCGCCTATCGTCTAGTCACCAAAGATGGTGACCGGCTCATGATGCCAATAAATGGCAAATTTCTGAAGAAATACTATCCTTAGTATCCTCAGAAGAATTGAGGTACCGGGAAGTTCCCGGAAGAATACCACATCGGGGTATTCTTAGGGATAACCTGATCGCTGATGAACAAGAAATCAATATTCGAATTTCGAATATTCTTGTTTGTCAGAATTTAACTCTCACAAACACTCTTTTGCTGAGATGAGATCTAATCATTGATTCTCCCCTCGCAGAACTTTCAGTGGTTTCTGACTACTCATAGTCTCCACCACACCATTCCAGTTTGGTCAAACCTTACGACAGTTAGGGCCAAAGCCAAATTCCCCTCTCGATTCCGTCAATGAACGAGAGGTCCACAAATCGAGTGATCAAACCTTCTTTTGGTTGTGATCATTCTCACACTCCCCACTTGGTCAAACCTTACGACAGTTAGGACCAAAGCCAAATTCCCCTCTCGATTCCTCCAATGAACGAGAGGTCCACTTTCAATTCAAATGACCAAACCTTACGACAGTTAGGGTCGTTTGAACCTTTCGA